>VZTU01008226.1:0-19096 GCA_013400835.1 Zapornia atra
CAGCTCTTAAATAATTTGATGAACAACAAATCAGACTCAATAAAATTGTAAAATCTTAATTTTAACCAGGCCTGGAATGCTGTCACACATAAGCCACCATGTTTGTGAAAAGTAACTTTTTTATGACTTATTTCATAAGAAGCAAACTGAAGTTCTTATGCCATTTGAAACAGTCTACCTAGCCAGTTTATAACTATTCTCCTGTCCTGCCAGGCGATTAGTAGAAATGAGCAGTTTAACTTGCTACCCCAAAGGCTAATCTCTTGACAACAGCATGTTTACAGCTCAAATAGAAGGCAGTCAGATATTGAAAAGAAATGCCAGCTGTGCTTATTCATCAAAATAATAATCGCATTTAATGGTACATGGGACTTCCACAATACAAAAAATTTTCCAGAATACTAAGCCTCTTGAAAAGAAACACTCAATAATGAAGTCTCTCAACAAAATGCATATTTTCCTAGAGGCAAACACATGCTTCCTCCTATAGTCCAGCAACAAAACACAGGGTGCTTTACTCTACAATGCCACCTTGAATTTTATCCAATTTCAACTTCTGTTAGGGATAACAAAAAAATAAAGCTATCATCTTGATCCATTAAACTGTTGCAAAAGTGACATTTTCTTGCTCATTCACCTGACCCATACACACAGTTTTTCCTTAAAAAAAAAGGAAAGGAGGGGGAAGAGAAAGGAGAAAGTAAATCAACTCATTGATTGAAAAACAACAATGCCAAAATGGTAATTAGGAAGTCAACTTATATAATATTCTAATTGAACACAAAGAAATACTACCTTTCCTCTTGCAAATCCTCATTCTCCTCTTAGTCACCATTCATTTTGGTCTAAACACAATACTTACTGTATTTTTGCCAGCCCGTTTTCTAGCCTCACAGCAAACACTTATTTCAACACAAAATGCACATACTTTTTCTCCAACCCACAAATTCTTCTTCCTCTATTGCTGTCTGTAAGTATCAACTATAAACTTCCACCCATTGGTAATCACTGCTGACATCCAAAAGTTTCAAGCCTTAGCAAACACAGTAAAAACACAGAACTGTGTTTTGGATGTGCTCTTCTACTCTTAAGTAACTTCTTTGGATTATACCCTTCGGCACAAGGGACCAGGTACTCAACATATTAAGACAGGAGGCATATGCTGAATTGCTACAAAGAAAATTCTTGAATTTCTATTCCTAGTAAAATAACCATGTCATTGCTGTATTGCTCAGATTCCCATGACAGAATGGAATTTATCAGCACAGACAACGCATCACACACATACATACATATAATTTTTGACCAAAGAACACAAGGCACTTCAGGCTGCAGACAAACTCTATAATCTTTGTGAAGTATTTTAGGCAAGAAGACAAAAAAAATCAAGGCAGAAGAAAGTTAAATGACCTTTCAAGTGTTACATATCTTCTTAGATATGCCATGCTAAACTTCATGACTTCCAATCCACTGCTGAAGATTCATCATCAGCGAAGAATTCACATAACTGTGAAAATTAGGAAACTCTTTTGTGACTGTCCACTACTTCTAGACATTTCAGAGATGTGCAACTCTGTGGTGAAACATCCATAAAGGTATTCACACACTATCTGATGCAAAACCACACTTTTATAGCTACACATCGTTGAATACGTGATGACATGCAGCTCTAAAAAACAACTGGCATCTTAGGGCACTGCCAATCCCACTGGTTCAGTGCAGAAGATTAATATCAATGTCAGTAAGTTTTATCAGAGTGAACTTGTTGGAGCTTTGCACAAGAGCAAAAAGCAAAGACCAATAAAAAAGGACTTCAATGTCACTCTTCTCCACCTGAAATCCCTGGGGCAGTAAGCAGCCACTAGGCAAAAGCAGCTAAGCAAGATTATTTAATTGCAAATAAGTTACTTAAAATATTAGTAAGAAGCAAAAAGCACCAAATACCCAAGCCATAATAAAATCTGTTTACTGAGTTAATCAAAAAGCCCAAGTTGTAAAGCATTTTATAAAATTCCAGACAATCTTCATACCAAAAGCTGGCATGTAAGCTTGCTTGAGGGATGCTGGGTATCACAAAAAAACCCAATACAGTAGCTAAATTTTCAGTGGAAGAGCTGACAAATTATCTTCATAATACCAGTTCTAATTTAATAACTTCTGCTAGACATTCTTCTTTCCAAATTTTAATGCTAGACCAGCCTTAACGTAGAAAATGAGTTTGTCTGTCCAGATTTATCATGAACCATACAGTCTGCATGAGCACTAGCTAGCTAAAGTAAAATGTGGAAAGCCTTTATTAGCTCGTTTCAATGGACTGGGTATTTAACAGATTTATTCCTTCCCTTACTGTAGTGTGGAATAGGCCTGTGGATATATACCTTCACTAGGAAGCTTAAGGTAAAACCACATTTTTATATTTACAGCACAATAGCAAATTTTACATAAAATACATTTTACATTTGGTTATATCATATTATTCCTTAATAATTTCAACATAAATTGGTTCATTACATAAAGGTAAGATCTTCTCCTACCTAAGCCTTATTTATTTTGACTGCTAAAAATAGCTCACTTGCAACTATAAGTCAGTGATGCACCTGAGAAAACCCCAGATTTGCAACTATTTTCTCTAAATCAGTGATATGCATGAGAGAATGTCACCAGAGCAAGCTAAGGCAGTTTAAAGTTATCTTTGCGATGGTAGCTGCCAATATAGGATGCAGAAGTTGTAACAGTAAGTTAGATAGCCAGAAAGCCGCCTGGCTAGGATACTGCTGCCTCACCTAAATTCCCCAAAGAACCTTGTTTTGCAGCAGTTTTCCCAAGACTTTTTTCCTGCTATCACATAAGCTCTGACTTGAGGTTCCCTGAGTATTAAACTTCACATATGCTCTCTTCAGTACCTGTCCTAGAGGCAATTTCACTTTTGGAGTCCTTTTCTGTCACAGTTACTTTTATTCCCTGTAAAGCTACTGAATGCGTGAGGTGAATATAAATCTACTTTTAAAAAAACCTTAAAGATATACAAAACAATTTTATTTGCAGGAACATCCTTTACAGTACCAATTTCCAAAGTGGATGATTAAAAAAAAAACCAAACAAACAACCTTAACTCTTACAAGATTAAATATTCTCCCTGAGCAACTGCTCCCTAACTATACTATTCCCCAAAGCAATTGCCAAAAAGTCTAATTCCCTTCTTGGCTATATTCATAAGCATTAATTCCAGATAAAATCATTAGTACTAAAAAAACCCTTTTTGCTCACTACATGTATTAAAAGCAGATATTTTCATCCATATACATTATTTACAACTTCATTTCCATTCTAATGTATTCAAAAATTGCATTTACACTGACTGTAGATGACTGTTTCCTTCTCTGAAAGTGTAACTTACTACATACTCAAAATACATATACAATGGGCTAAATAACAGATGTGTTACAGGTGACAACATGCTGGTTACTAGAAGACAAGCTATAAGTAAAAGTTAAGGATTTCCATGCTTCCCAAGCTTATTCTTTCAGTTTTCACTAAAAACAACCTTTACAATTTTAAAACTACTATTAGTGCAGGAGCTAACAAACAGCAACCTGAGAATAACTTAAGGCTGACATCTGCATTTCTTCTCATTCAAATTCATTAGTTGTACTAATAAACCAACACAACAGATTATCTCAATTAACTAAAACACCTACGGATACAAGCAACATATTGGTTTTTATAAGCACTTACATGTAGAGAGCACAAAAAACTTCCAGGTATTGAGAGTGACTCTTTCTATCCTTTCTACTACGATCATGACACCGGAGGACAGAGCATTTCTCTCCAGACGTGACCCGTCCATTTCCCCAGGTCCCCAGACATACCGGTACACGCACACACAGATGCTCTTTTCAAAGCTGGCAGGAGATGCAGCAGCTACTGAAGAGGGAAGGTTTCCCTATCAGCATTCAGCCCTGTCCCCTTGCCCGGGGCCTCCACATTCCTGTTTTCACATCAGCCCAGCTCCCAAATGGAAGATTATTTCTCAGCACTGGAATGTAAATGCATTCATCAAAAGCGAGGCAGAATCTGAAGAAAACTCCACTGACGACAAACACCAAGAAAAGATTTTTCAGTGAGAAGCCCTTCTCTCCCTTCTTAAAGTCAAAGATAGCTCACAGAGAACCCAGTTTCACTGGTGCAACTATTTTCCAAACAGGCCATACAAAACTTTTTCCTCCTATCATGTGATCTTGACCTTTATTTATTTTTATATTCACCACCTTGCATGAGCTTAAGGTAATTATTAATTCACGTATGAATCTTAGTGAAACTACATCTCAAGTCTTACAGAGAAAGCTCCACAAAGTCTGGTCATCTATATCATGCACATTCTTGGGCATGTTTAAGGCACGAAACATCATTAGAGTTTTATGTATTTGCAAATGCAGTAATTGGAACGAAGCTGCTGATTTAGAATGAAGTCTATTGAATTGGTATTTCCTGTAAGTCCAAAAGTACGCTCCATTTAGATATACTCTAAAGCAATTAAAAACACAAGTAAAAATTTTGTTTCTCCAGTTCTTAGAATTTTCTATGATACATTTATGCAAGCAATAAATTCTGTATTGATTTTTGTGGTTTGGGGTTTGTTTTTTTTAAAAAAAAATTCTACCAGATACTAAAATTAGAAATGGAGTGGGGCATGATTACTGACATGCCAATACTCTAGCAATTAGATATTCAAAACCTTTCTTCCTAAGTTTTCAAATGGGATGGACAAAAAAGCCTCTGGCTTAAGGTCAGTGCTGTGCAATATTTGCTGATACTGGACATGTAAATATACATGGGGATTAAATTAAATGTTTTCCTCCTCACCATCCCTGAAATTAATCCTTTTCTCTTCCAGACTGTACCTAAGTCTGCAAGCACAGGGCTTGAGATCAGTTCAGTTTCCCAAGCTTTTAACATATTCATGATAAAAGGTGATCTTAAATTACATAAACTCAACACCTCCAAACTCCTTTTGTGAAAGTTAACATTGCTGCAGGAGAATCAGAGAAGACTATAAAAAATGAAGTACAGAGGACATCTTAAGCATATTGAGAATTTTAAGTCCTGTAACATGAAGAGTCTCCATTTGCTTTCGGGTAGCACCCACCCTGCCAATGCTATTACTGCCATGGCTATTTACATTCAAATGCTCCCTACTTCATTTCCCATCTTCCCTCTACCCTCCACTTCTCAAACTTGGAGCACAGAAGAGCCACCATTCCTCTGGATGGATCACTTGGTGCATGTTCCACTTGCACGTGCTGCCTGGTGCTGCTTCCTCATACCCGCGCCGTGACCTCAGCTGTGACCAGCAGCTGCTTTCCATCACTGCATCAATTATGCTCTGATGATACAGAAGCAAACACGAGCAGAATGTCTGGTCTCTGACAAATCCCGAAGTCAAATCTTGATGAAATAAATCAAGATTTAACTTGTAACAATGCCAAAATTAGTTAGATTTAGTTCTACAGCAAACCAGTCACACTGAATTCCTAAATGAAATATTAAAGAGCAGTATTTAGTAAATGTCTAGATGGGTGGGGGAGAGACTATCTACTCCTCAGGGAGACAGTAAGAAATTCAGTCAAGTTCTTCTTCCTGTACCTTTTCTAGTAAAAATCCAACACATTTCATTTTGGTACACCTAGATTGGAGTTAAAGACATCAGTCCTTAATGGTTTATTCTAGCCAAGCTAGGTTTAGCTCAGTTTCAAACGAATGTGCTGTGAAACTCAGACTGCCCTTTCCAAGGATTTAAAAAAAAAGTTATAATTTAGAAGAGTATATACACGTGCAAGCCATCCCTAGGGAAACGCTTAAGTGTTCTGATGAAAACTAAATTTGGCATGGCCATTTTCTGACCTCTCAGAAAAAAAACAGAGCCCTTCATGCATGCTGAGCAGCTCTAATGTGAACAGCCCTCTCCACTGGGGACGATGCAAGGGGAGAAGGTGGTTTCCTCACGCTTAACGTTGCACACTGGAAACTATGAAAGCATGGGTTTGTTAACTAAAAGACAGAGGATCATTATCAGACAATTTCATCTTCTGAATAATAGAGGCTGACTTCTCCAATTCTCATTTGAATTAGTGCCTTTAGATAAAAACAAATGCCGCCCAAGCTGCTTTTGACTTGTGTTAAGTATGATTAACCAAATTGTGGCAGTCATCTGCATATCAAAATAATCAGTAGATTCACCTTTGGGGTGGTGTTTTTTGTGGGGTTGTTAGGGTTTTTTAAGTTTTATTTTGAGCTTGCTTTTTTTTTTCCCCAGCAAGAGCAAATAGCTGCTTGATAGATATGTTTTTCAGTTGAAATGAAAATTGAGATGCTGGCAACTGGAATATGAGTTGAAGCAGCATTTGCAGACCTGTCAGTTTGCAAATCCTGGAGATGTGAGCTGACTACATACCAAGGATAAGGATGATTAGACTTATCCAGTGTCATATGATAGCTTAGATGTTTACAGTCTCAGATACAACAGCTCACGTGTCAGGGAACAGACACACTTGCAACATCACAACTAAGTGCATGCCATTTAATAATACCTTGACGAAGGGAGTTTCACAAGAGGAAATTAAAAGCCTCAAACATCACTGCACCTCCTTGCTTGATCTGGGACACCAACTCCACTCTGCCTGTGGGGAAAGGGGAATCACGGTGCCAAGGGCAATCACCCTGCTGCTGCAAGCAGGAGGGTGTAAAGGCAGAAGAACCCAGCAAGCCAGACAGAGAGTACCTGACAACTAACTTTTCCATGTGAAAGACTCTAAAATTACAGAATAAGCACGTTTATAGTACATTAATGCTTTAAATAATTCCTGTTAAGAGTGTGCAAAAATTGACTTGAACTCCAGATGAAAGCTTTAGTAACTTCCTCAGTATTTCAAACCCATTCGGTTAGCATCCTTACAGATGACAGTACCTTATCTATGTAATACTCATAGGGATTTCTTTATTTTTTATGCAAATAAAACCCAGATCAGAGGTTGCATTAATCTGGTAATTTATAGCTCACTAATGAAAGCACTTCAAAAGAAGTTCCTGAAAACCCACAGTGAATCATTTGAAATTAGCTGGATTCTGGAGGTTTCCTCTCAGAGAAAGTCCCTTCAGTCAAGCCCTGAAACATATGCCTTATGATATTCACAGTTTTTCTTTCAGTACAGATTACTGTTTTGAAAAGAGTGGTTGATTTTTAAAATTTTACCTAGTTACAAGAAGGAGTATGGTGGTGAGTTCGACTAGTTTAAGTAAAAAAAAAAAAAAAATTAGTGAAGTTTCAAAGTTTGTTGCTTTTCATGTTGGCATTTTCTAATGCTACCTTAGAGGTAAAATTAGAAAACCCAATCTGAAAAACCACGATGTAAAGAATCACTTTTTTTTTTTTTGCAGATTTACTCCAAATGAGGGTAGATGCTCAGGGCCTTGATAGCAGCTAGTGTGCCAGAATACCATTCAGGTTTCTTTACAACCCTTTTATATACATATAAACAATAGAAATGTGTTTGTTTAGAAACTATATAGGTAAGTATATAAACAAAGCTGCAACATAGTGGCACGAAAGATTAGCTTGTTGCAGGTAAACTTTGCAGCATCTCTACCACAAAAAGGTAGAAGGCAAACACCTCATCAGAACAGCTGACAAAAGTATTTTTAAAAAAATCCTTCTTTTATTTTTAAATTAGAAGTTCTTACGTTATTCTATCTTGGAATATATTCAAAGATGAAAGCTTTTTTCCTAACCTACTTTTTTATTATTCTTTTTTTAAAAAAATTAGGAAATGTTTTGAATAAAGACAGCTCTGATTATGCTTCATATTAATGACGTCTGTGTTGCCCTGGAAATCACCATGACATCACAAAATCTACATAATGGTCTCAAAGAACGAAAAGTAGTAGGAAAACATTGCTTAAGAGGCAAGACCTTGTCTGAAGATAGTTTGGCTTATTAACATTCATGAAATTCATTAAAACAGAGGAGTATTTTTCCAACCTCATACAGAGCCTTTAGTTGTTAGATCCCAAATGAAGACTGGGTTTTTACCTTGAAAAATATATAGTAAGCTGTCCTAAGTCCCAACGTAGACTTTCATAATTAAGGTACTATAAATCGCTATCTTTTTCAAACACTAAAAAAAAGACCAAACTTGACAAATCATTTGGGTTTTTAGTAGTAAAATAAAACCAAACATATTGATATTTTCCACCTCCACTTATGCACTGAACACATTCAATACAATCATTTCATTCATATGGAGGGCTAAGCACATGACCTCAATAACTAGTTTCCATAAATCTTATTAGTATAATGCAGATGTCTTGGAGACACCTTTTTAATTGGTGCCCTGTAACTGTAAACAAATAAACAAACTAAACCAGTAAAGTAATAGTCACAATTTTGTCTTAGCTATTTAGATTATAAAATGAAAATAAATTATCCCTCACCTAACATGTTACACTATGTCTAATATCCCTGGATTTATTTTTCAGAAGCATTTGAAAATTTTACCATCACCTACAATGCTGCATATGCATAAGTAACAGTCATTATCCAGCTTAACAATATTGTCCATCAACAAAGTTTAGATCACCAAAGTTCCACAGGAGGCAAAGAAAAGGCTCTTCCCCACATATATGCCAAACCTAAATACAGGGATAGCCATCCTATAACTTTCCCTCAAGAGTTTTCTTGAACATTTTGGGGTTTTATATATATATATATATACACACACATATATAGACTTGTAAGTCCTGCACTTGTAAGCACAGGATAGACTCTAAGGTGCCTCTTGACTTTTCTGTAGAGTACACAAGTTTTAGTTAGCACGATCTTCCACTCTGTATATTCTTCTTTTAAATATAATCGTGCAGCAGTAATAAATAATTTCAGGATTTAAAAATGGACCTCTGTTTAGTTAACATTGCTGCTTAGGCTGTGAAAACTGCAGAAAATAGCCTTTTCCCCAACACATCATACCTAGACCAGCATCATCACCTTCTTGCTCTGCAGTGTACTCTGTCTCCTCTCTCCACATGGACATAACTTTTCCCTCTTTGGTATTGAGGTAGTTTGAGATACGGTTTAGTGGAGGACAGGTACGGTTGGACTCAATGATCTTAAAGGTCTTTTCCAACCTAGTGATTCTGTGATTCTTTATGCTAGTTTTGCACACAGATAATTTTATTGTTATTGTGGAGTAAGAAATGACCAGATAACTTCTCAGTTCATTACTTATAAAACTTGCCTGGAGACCCTGAGACTATGTAAAACAGCCATGGTCTTCCTTTTGCCTTCAGCAGGTATCATAACACATATGCAATTTTCTCAACTAATTTGGGGGTTTGGGGTTTTTTTTATGGTTTGTAGGTTTGTAATAAAAGTCAAAACCTGAAATACCAATACACTGAATCAGAAAGAACCTTACGTCAGAAGGAACAGATTGCAGAACAGGTCATGTCACCAGCTGCAATATCAGTTATTAAAAAGCAACAGTTTTATTCTGATAGATAGCTTTAATCGGCAGTGTAACCAGCAGTGAATGTCCAGATGTAACAGGTCTCATGTGTAAATTTGAAATAAAGACATACTTTATTATATAGACAACTGAATTTTCCTTATCAGAACAACTTCTCCATTTTTTCCGCATCCTCATTTGTATGCAAGTAATTTATTATGATTTCATATTGCAGCTTTTTAATATGAAAATCAAGCCTGAAATTTTACAAAGATACCATAAGCAAGAGATGTTGAAATTTAATCAATATAACATAATTATATTGTACAGAAGAACAATAAAAGCAAGATCAAAGATGAACAATGCTTCCAAGACTGATTAGATGTTGTTCTTAAGTACTTCAAATTATGACATACTCTATTAGAAACCCTAATGCAGGGATTAGACAGATGTCTCTAACCAATGAGACACAAAATAAGATAAAGAGTCAGCAATAAAAACAATAATCTTTCAAGGCCAGTTTTTGTTGCAGCATATTTCAGAAACCAGATATCAACTAAGCAGTACCAAAAATTTTCAACAATGAGAAATGTCAACATCTTTGGGAAAAACAAGTTTTCTTCCCATCCATCCTAGAGAGCATTCTATAACATTCCAAACTACAAAATAGCACTCCGCTTCAGTATACTTTTCAAACTTTAAAAAGCCTAAATTTTAACCCAAGCTTTCTAAAATTTTTTTTTTTAAAAAAAAAAGGGGGGAATGTAAAAGTTGGTAACATTCATATACAGTTGCTCTGTCAGCTACCTTTAAGGATTCTCTCCTTTCCTCTGCTTTCTTTCTGCTACAGGTTTATCCCCCATGAATCTAGTCTGTTAAAACCCTCCCCTTAATTTCTTCTTAAGGTCCTTTTCAGTTGCTGTGAGTTATTAAGATACATTCATGCTTAGACAAATTCATCTATGATACCTTAAACTTTGTTTTTCCTTAGCATTGGCTGCATGCTGTACTCACAGCACACTGAAACATTTTGATTATACTTATTTTATATAGCAAGTGCAAAAATAACTTAAATTAGTTCACAGGCAGGAGTCTCCATAAAATCAGTAGTTTGGATTGGCACTATTAAATACTTTGTTTTTATGATCCATAGCACAAATTCCTAAGCATAATTTTGTCATTAAAAGAGATAACTATAACTTTAAAAATATCTTAACGGTTTCAGTGGGGAAGATAAATACCATCAACCTGAGAAAAGTCTATGTGGGGCTTTTTTTTTTTGGATGCAACACTGGCACGAATTAACATCTTTACTTCACTTGCAATTACTGCGTGTGAAACAATGAAATCTAGACCAGAACCAGAACGCTTGTATATACAAACTCTGCATCATCAGTTATTGGTGTTTCTCTTATAGAATATGTATATTGTTCTGGACATTCCAGCAATGCACCTGAGCATCAGCAAGTGATCCAGACAGTCTCAAGTCCATCATCAGGTCTTATGTATGGAGAGACAGAAGTGTGTAGCTATAGGACTTATATACCCAGAAACTAGTACAGAGCTTGCATTTGTGAAGGCTTCTGAAGTTGGCATTTCTCCTACCATGAGTATTTCCATGCCGGAAACCTCCTCCACCTCAAGGGGAGTCAGAACCATTCACGCTCACTTAAAAGTTATTCAGGTCATTTGACACTGTCTGCTTCATTGTTACCTTCCCACCTCCTTGTTAGGAACTTGGAAGAAAGCCCGGTTTCATTTTCAAAAGATGCCAGTGTAATAGATGAAGTCCCTTAACATTTTATCCGCTGTGCAAGGGTAAAATTGCAATGGTGCTGAAATAATTGTTTTGACAGGAACAACGCCAGACACCACCCGATCTCATCATTTAGGAACTGTGTCCATTTCCCAACACCTCAGAAGATATTGGCAGCACACTTGAAAGATGACCAATTTCAAACCTCAATGAACTCTTCAATTATTCAGCAGAAGATGGGTGGGATAAAGTAAAATGGACACAATACCAAACTCACTTAACTGTAAAAATCACTTTAAGTATTCATATTTAAAAAACCTGTACACTAATTTCTGCAAAAAGTGAAGACAATTTCAGATGACATTACAGCTAGCATCATGAACTCTGCTGTAGCAGCAGGTAACATGACAAGACAAAGCCCCATTAATTTGTGGCTCAGCTAATTCAGATACAGACAGTGTCTCCACTTTGACAGAGTTACAGTCAGATTTGGAAAGCTCAAAATGCTCACTGCCACCCAGCCCTCGAGGAGCTTCGAGGAACTCGAGGAGTTCAGGGACAGAGCCAGGGCAGCTCCAGCACCTTGTGAGGAAGAAGGCAATGCCACACATCACCAGACTCCAGGATTCACTGGTAACACTGGCCACAATACCAAAGGGAGATGAGCAGATTCAGGCACTCCAAATAAAATGTTCCCTCTTGCAGGCAAGCTTTTATTTTCTCCAAGAGTTAGAGTCTCAAAAAGTAATCATGGTTGCATGCACTGTGGCAGTCTAATTTTGTGCTGGACGGTACCAGCAAACATTTCCAACCAAAAGGACTTACTCAGTCTTTTAGGTAGATGCAGATGGTACAACACAATTGGCATTACTGTCTCAGTGTCCATTTAAAATCCACTGTGAGCAATTCATACGAGACATACACTCAGTCATAAAAGGACTGACATCTCCACTACTTCTAACTTCTTTCTTCAGCTTATGACCTCAGTTTTTCACAGATAACACTGTAAAATCATGCTCCTTCATGCTGCAGTTCCAGCTGATGGACTGAAATGCCAAAGCAAGGCATTTGAACCAAGTAGACAAGACAGCCCACAATACCACTATACCTTTCCACCAACCTGTAGTCATGAGCATGGCTTTGGAACTAGTTGCATACAGAAATAATAAACCAACAAACAGGTCATGGGAAAATCTGGCAGCAGCAACTAGCAGAAAAAAGAAGTTTTAATATTGAGAGTGAGAGTTCTGAGGGCAAACTGAAAACGCATACTTTGGATTTAAGTGATTTCTTAACAGTCTTGAAACCATAACCTATGGGAGCTATTTCCCTTTACAAAGATCCAATATATGGTCTTTGTGTTTCCACCATGAAATCCTTAGCTATAAGCAAAACTCAGAGGGAAAAGCTCCAGAAGCTCATCACAGTTCTTGATCAACTCTTGATTAACCAACTAAACCAGAAGTTCTGATAAGTACAACCCAGAGCTTCCCTCAAAATCCATTGTTCCAAAACTCTTGGTTTCCTGCTCAGGATAAAATAATCCCTTTTTAGTCAAAATTTTAAATTTATCTTGGTTTAAGTATTCATGTATAGTGGTCACTCTCAGTTAAAACACCACTTTCATGCTTTTCTCTCATGACTTTCACCCAGCAATAGCCATTATTAATAAACACTGAGTTGCAAATACATTAAGGTCCGGCATTGAGAGAATTTTATCATTGTCATTAAAGCTATCAATATAATTTTATTCACAGAAAAGATGGAACAAAAGCAACTCTATATTCAAAATATAAATGTATCACCAGTTAGATATACATAAACCACATAAAGCAGTAGGTCCCAAGCACCATTAAAATTACACATATGTTTCAGGATACACAAAGCTTTAGAAACATGTGTAAATAGCCAAGAGCTCATCTCAAGCATATTACACTCACATGCATTACCCATCAAAACATAAAAAACCTGCCAAAATGCCTAACAAATTTTCTTGTGAGAGGTTACTGTCTCAAGTTAATCAAGACACACTTGGATGAGGACAAATCATTTCTGCACAAATTGAGTCACATTACTGCTTTAAACACACTCAAAACAAGTCCATCATTTCTTCGATAGCTCTCCAATAGAGCTTGATACTCCATTCCATTTTTTAAGTTGTTTTAGTATAGGAAAGACCAGAGGGCTCAATCATCAATATTTAAATAGCTACACCTCTCAATTTTTAAAGGGAAAAACCCACAGATGTTCTCTCAAGTTCAAAACCTAATCTTTTAATTATAAGAAAAAGCTTAAATAATCAGTCTCCTATGTAAAATCTGTGAACTTGGTAAAGGGAGAGCAGCTCTCTATTGCCACATGAAGTGGTGAGGAGAGAATTGGTCAGGTGCAGAAGCAAGGAAAGAAGAGAGGAGGCTAAAAGTAAGGGAAGAGTGTAGATCAGTGAGCAAAGACAATAGCACATATATGACAAGTCAGCATCACATCATCTGTGAGCAGCACAGCACACATCACCCAGACAGTCTCTTCAAGGAGAGAAGCAGAAAAACCCAAGCACCAGAGCCTACTGGTCTGAGAACTGTCCAGCAATTCTGTATTGTATTGCTGCTAAGAGCTAGTTGCATCCTCCAGTCGTGGAGGCCACGGGTAAGTGCAAGGTTAGCTGTGGGAGATCTAGGAGACTTTTTGTAGTGCTACTCGAAGTCAAATAAGATGAAAGACCATGGTAATATTTACACTAGAGGCAAAGTCCTGGAACAAAAACCACACAGGAAGTCCAAGAACAGAGCAGACTTCGCAATGCCGGAGGCCATTCCAAAAGATATTTTGAGGGACTGTCACATTACTGCTGTCAATGACCACATGAAAACACAGGAGAGCCAGGACAACCTTCAGAGAATTGTATTTTCTGCTCATTTGTTTTCTGGACTTCATACATAAACCTCATTCTACCATGTGAACTGCTTCAGGGTACAGATGCTTGGGGAAACGGTGAGAGCACTAAGTGGTAATTTGTGCTAGTTGGGTGGTTGTGGTGGGACAGGGGAATTAAGAGCTGTTTCTTTTGACTGTAGTATATGCCTGATACATAAAAGAAAATTAGTATGAAAACTGCTAATAGTAAAACCTTATTCACATTAAGCTGTCAGAATAAATTTCACTGTTGTAATTTACAGTAATTAAATAGGAGAACAAGATCAAGTTTTATCCTATGTCACTAAAAATATGGCAGCTTTAATTGTTCAGGTCAAAAAATAATTAAAACTCAGAACTGTAAATATTCCCAAAAATAATGTTAACTGAATAAAAAACAGCTTTATCTTATGAACAGTATTTGCTAGTTGATGGCATGGCACTATAACAAACACAAGCTAAACAATGTTACAATAGGGAAATAAAATTATATTTGTGCTATTTTCACAAAACAGACATGTTTTAGGTGTTAAAGTTCCCAAAGCAAGTTACTGGATTCAGGACTTCATGTACGCTAATGTTCCATCTTGAACTTTTTTTAAAATTAATTTTGAATTCAAGACTTGTCAAGAAGCTACTTACAAGTAGTTTTACAAATCACCCAGTACATTACACAAGTTTGGTAAAATTGGCAGCTATGCCATTCATTTCAAAGTATTTCAACCAGCAGCTGTTTAACCATATATAGTACATTACAAAGCTGTTTATTTTTGGACTGCTATACTATTATTTATTTCTGGCTTGAGTGAGAATGCAGTGGGGGGGACGGAGGGGGGTGTTGTTATTTTTAATTAAGACATTCTTTCCCCAACTAAATATTAACTGTCTGTCAAACCTAGTCTTCACTCCGTCTCCCCCAAATAATTTAAAATGCTATCTAACACTAGGAAGCAAAGACATGGAAATAATGATTTGGAAGAAAAAAAGTTTACCTGACATAAAATATACAGCAAAAGAGCATTTCAGTGTTATCCACCAATCAGTCTGAGGATGCTATATCAAATTAACACATCTAAATTAAAGAGACCCAAATGCAAATAACATGCTGAGCATATGTAGTCAACTGCTCTAAAGTACTTCAAAATTTCAGCTATAAATCCTGTTCCTTATAGGCTCACATGCTAACAGCCACAAAGTTAAGAGTGAGATGGAATTCAGCACAGGACAGAGGAAACACCTCCAAGACTGCAGACAGATTCATTCACCAGGGCTATCTGCACCACCTGAACCGGGTACTACTTCTACCCTGGCTTGTACTTGAAATTTGGGGATGGACACACACATATACTTTATTTTCAGTTTGATCAGCTACTGCTCAGTCATTATTCAATTAGGCTGAGCTTGATACAGCCAGGAGGACAGGAAAGGGGAAACGCGCAGGACGAGCTGCACCAGCAGCTCCTGAGGTCCCACTAGGAAAAAACCGAGGAGTTTTGGATAGTGAGATCTTCGTGGACGGATTACTTTGAGCTCTGGGAAAAATTAGGGAAACGAGAATTTTCTGAGTCACTCAGATTTGAAGAGAGGAACATATGCCTTGCTTTCTGCTCCTACACAGATTTCTCAGCACCATCCTGCTCTTACAAACCTCAGATGATGCAAAATTATTTCCTTGTGGCTTTTTAGATAGGCAAAGATAAAATGAGTTAAACTGGAACAAAACCTATTAAAATAATCTAAATATGGATTTACAGTAAGTTTACTCAAATGACAATGTTTTGCCAAAACAAGATCAAAAATATACGATCTCTACCTGTATGACCTCTGCCTGGCAAAGTTTAGGTCTCCTTCTATATACCTGGATGTCAATGATGGATGACACAACATGCTCCATTTGCTTAAGTATAGCAAATTCATTTTAACATCTGTAAGACATTAAGACTCCCAAATTATGCAATGCTCAAAAATGCTCCTAAAATTCTTCTTCCCTATATGTGTAAATAGTCAGTTTAGGCAAAAAAGTTATCCAATAACTGCCTTTTGCAGTTATCAAAATAACTTTTGATGCTACTCTCCAGATTTCAAAATACCACCCTATCAGTTCTTTCTGGACAGCAGCCTTTTCAGGAGGTCTTACTCCCTTTTATTTTCTCTATAGCACCGTAAAACTTTTACTTTAGCATTGCTGTTAATCAGTCTTGTCTACCCAGTCTGTATATGTAAGCTTTTTACTAAGTAAAGCTGAAAAATTTAGTTTTCCTCTAATTTATTACCCAGCAATATTCCAAATCAGAAATGTTACCTGGGTGCCCTTTCACTTTTCCCAAGTCTCTTGTTCATAGATGAGCCCAAGTTTCAGACACTGCAGCTTACTCCGTTCCAAAGTAAAAAACCTGATTAGCTTTGTCCTCAATTTAAATAAGAGCCTCACCTACCCTTCAGCAACTATAGCTTCTGAGAATAAAGCCTCTCACTAGAATGACTCTGGTTTTGCACTCCAGAACTACTTTCTATCTTCTATCATTAAAGTTTCTTAATGCTGCTTTTATAGACTTATGTTATCCTTGTTAATAAATCATCTCTCTTGCAAGTGCTTCCCATGACACCAGCTTTGGCAGCTACGTAACTTCATCCACAACGATGAAATTTTTTCTAATGCCAAGTTCCACACTTGTAATTCACCAAGATCTCAGACACTGTCCCAGATGTCATTTCTGAATTTCTCCATGTGAACAGCTTAGTCACAGGACCTGTAATTTTCTGTTCATTCTTCCAGGAAGAATCTCAGGTTGGCTGTTTATCTTATTAAATCTCATCTCTCACCAAATATCAAAAAATGTCTGAAACACAAGCATTGCTGTAATTCAAAGGAACAGAAGATTCTTGACACAGACCACATACAACCACACTACATTAATTCAGATCCCTCTTCTCCTGGCATCTAAAGGAAGCACTTTCTGCCAGCTTTTTTTCTGGCTATTCCTGTTCATGGGTGACATATGGGACAATTTTCTTCCATCTGCCAGCAGCAGGGATCCTATAATCTGTTGTGCTACTTTTTACAATAACCAGTTTTGGACCTTTAGCATATACTATTTGATGGCACATCAAATATACCATTTTATCAGCAGTGCCTGTCCTCTTACAGATGCAAGACACTTGCTTTCACCACAAACGAGCACCATCATCAAATGGAAGTCCCATGACCAGCATTCCTCTCCCACTGAAAAGCAGGTTGGAACATCTAATTGTGCACATGCCAACCAACACTAAGTCTGAAGTGGTTTCCCACTGTTTAAAACTGTAAGGAAGTTTCTAGTGCTTTCATTCTCATCATACCATAGAGACAGGTCATTCTTCCATTCCACCTTTCACAAATTTTATTACATGCTATTTACTTCAAAGGAGCCTTTTATAGTAGCCTGACTGAATATGCATATAACCAGCATTTGAAAGTGATTCTGCTCTGCTTTCACTAACATGATCAAGCTTAGTCTAAAATCCTTGCAGTCATTTGCAATTTTTTATGTAGCTCAAAATAATTAAATTTTTGCTGTAGAGATATGCATTTTGAGTGTCTCACACTCAGATTTACCTCTTTTTCCATGTAAAATAGCACTTTTTATTGTAAATCCACTTACATGAAGCACAACCTTAAACAGAAGTAGCAAAGCTGGCAGTAACATGATGTAAGCGTATGCTAAAACATGCACTGAAGACTTGTGGATGCTAAGTAAAACCTCAGGAAAGCATCATAAGCTCTAGCACATCCTACAATTTAAAGCTCCATTACTTACAGGAACAGACTACTCAGAATTTCATTTATCACGTTTTTGGTAGTTTTATTTTAAATTGATGGCATTTGTAGGACACTTTGGATGTTCACACCCTGTCCACAATGATGGGCTTTCAATTCTGGATATGGGCATAAAATAATCACCACAGCCAGCAAAGGTAGGAAAAGTGTGTTTATGCACTCCTGTGTTTCATTAAACATAAGACATTGCCCTTTAATTCTAAAAACTCTCCATATCTCAGAATTTACATTTAAGATACATAATGCAGTACATTCATAGCTGGCATACCTGCTTCTTGGAAGAAACATAGATTCTTTAATGAAGACTGACCCAGACAGCAGGATATACCAACAGGTACCGATATCATCAGGACTGGAATAAAAAAAACAAAGAGAGAAGACACAGTTTAAGGCATTTGATTTAAGTTACTCATAGCACTACCAAAATTCACAGTATGAAGAACAAATAGGCAAAAACACTCAAAATTATGGAAGAAAGCCACAGTTAGATTATCTGCAAAACATTTACATCAAACTATTTTGATTTTCACCTGCAAATATATACATTATTAAACTGCCTCACTTCATTTACTTCTCTTTTTTAAAAGCATGTATCTTTGGCAGCAGCATAAATTCAACTAAATATAATTGAAAGAGATGAAAACGAAGTCAAGCTACAGTACTTATATCGTATTCTATTGATTCCATTACTTTCCTCTTGCTGAAGAGAACTGTAGCATTTTCTCCCCTATAAATAAGGTTTCCTTTCTCAATTCTACCCATCTCCTCTTTCGCCCTTTCTTCAAGACAGAAATTTCCCTTTTGGCATCAGTGTTTGATCCCACAATGTAAGAGAACATTGAATATATTTTGCAGGTGGTAAACCTACAGTGGATTTGCTCTAGGTTCTGCTGCTACTACGCACTGCTCCTTTCATGCCTCTTCATGGCACAAGAATCAATTCCCAATAAAAGGGACAAAGAGTTTCTTTTCCCTGATCCTTATCCTACAGAGGAACTGGATGAGGACTTTGTCATCCAGGGCCAGTTAATTCTACTGTAGACTCAGATCTTGCTCCTTGAGTAATACAAAATCATTTTCACAGGCTTAGACTGCCCTTGGATAAATTCAAAT
>VZTU01008228.1:5579-45991 GCA_013400835.1 Zapornia atra
CGGCTCGGGCTGCCCGCGGCTCGCAGGGCCGGCGCTCGGCCGCACGCCGCCGCTGAGCCTCCTGGCCCCAGCGGGCACGGGCGCCTCTCTCTCTCTCCCGTGAGAGCCCCGGGAGCCGGTGTGAGCTCGGGCTGGCCGCCTGCCCCGGGCTGGCGAGGTGAGCCGGGCTGGCAGCGCCTGGTTCCGCGCCCATGATGCTGCGACAGGGCGGGAGCGCTTCCCCCGGGCCCCGCGGGGGTTTGGGGGGAAGGAAGGGGACGGGAAGCTTTCCAGGCAGCCTGTGATGCCCCATCGCCCGGCCCAGAGCTGCGGCCTTTGGGCCAGGGGCGCTTCGTGGTGGTGAGCTGCCCGGCTGTCCTGCTCCACGGCTCCCAGAGCTCAGGCTACTGTTAACTGGCTTCCAACTACTTCTATTTCTCCACTTTAAATTGTTTCATTTTACTTCATTCATCTCCCCAGATGGCTTCTGGTGAGGGAGGTCTCTGTAGCACAACAAACCCGTACTCAGAAGTTAATTTTCTGGGTCAATCATCTTTATTTGTGGCTGTTTGGTTGATGCTTCCCTGGGAGTTAGCTGCAGTGGCTGCACTCCTAAGCTGAGCCCTGTCTTCCTGCCCTAAACTTGCCTCTGGCTACAAGGAATAGCGGAAAAGGGCAGGTTAATGGGATACGTTGGCTTTTATCAGTTGCCTTTTAAGATATTAGCAGTCTTTAAAACCCTCCTGCACGCTCGCCTTGGATCTGAAGCCATTCTTTGCAACGGCTAGCTCACTGCAAAGATATGTAGATATTCAGGCTTGTAAACTGCTGACCGAACTCCTCTGACAACATGACAGCTCGGAGTGGAAGGGCATCACCCCGCTGAGCATCCCTCTGTGCAGAGGAGTGATTCAGAAGGCTCTCATGGTAATTTGTAGTGTGTAGGCTGGCTTGTGTTATTCATTAGTCCCCCTGTACTTCGGGGCTGTTTGTTGTTTCAAAGCCAGCCTACAATATTCCAACAGGCACTTGGAGCGTCCACATTTGGTTTTGAATAGGCACGGAGGCTTTTGGCTTCCATAGGTGGAGGCTGGGCAACCTTCCTTTCACAGTGCTCTCTTAATGCTTTTAAGAACTGAAGTTACTCCAACGGGCAGGGGAAGTTACTTTCCCAGAGATCCTGTAAAAGCTGGGGGCTGTACCTGGGTGTACTGACTTCCCCTGCTTACCTCACGTTGGGGTTATGTGATTGCTCCACTGGCTAATCAACCAGCGACTTAACAACCTTCTGCATGGGGAAAGGAGGATCCATCTGCATGGATGGGCTCTACCAGCAAGGCTGGAGGGGGGCCTGGTTGGGAGAGCCGGGTCTCTGTCATGCTGCCGTGCTGGGGCAGGACGGGAAGTGGGTGGGAATCCTGCCAGCTGAGCTTTATAGGTCTGAACCCAGTGTAAAAGGGTTGCCTGTTGGAGAAACTTCATCCCCCCCCTCTCCTGTCCCCACCCAGTGCTATTTCCTGGGGGGGGTGGAGAGAAACTTAATCCCTGCATCATGCTCTGAAAATTTTCCTCCAGGTAATAGCTGCGTGGCCTCTGCCTCCTGATGGGGATGATCTGGAAAGGGCTTTATTGCCTGTCTTGGGACGGATGGAAGCCAAGAAAAGCAGCAGAAAGCAAAAAAAAAATGATGGTTATGACCAATTCCACAATTATCCAGAATGTTTTTCCCTGCAAAAGGAGTTACCTGGGTTTGCTGACTCTGGCTGGCTGCTGGGAAAATAACTCGGGCAGCCTGTTCAGTCGCTTCAGGGCTCTGAATAGCAAGACAGAGGCTCCATGGAAGCTTTAACCCCAGATGCTGTGCAAGCACCAAAGCTGGAGAGCGTGCTCCTCGCTGCCAGCCAGAGGGGATGCCTCCTTTGCCCGCTGTGATGAGATGGTTTAATTACGCCCCCCTTGTGACAAGGCAGAGTTTCATTAGTGCAGCCCCCAGCAGCACGCACAGCGGGTGTTTCAGATTCCCAAATACAGGCTGGTTTGAGAAGTGTGCATTTGCCATCTAGCTTGTGTTTTCAGGAAGAGCACGTTTCCCAAAGTCAGGAATCCTGTATGCAAGCAGGGAGTGTGGCATGCCCACTGCTTGGTTTCTCTGGAAGGCGCTTGGAGCGAGATGGGTTTGTTGTTTCAGACCTTTCCTAACGGACTTTCCCAGGGCAGATCCCGACTCTGGGAGTGGGGGAAGGTTGCCTCTGTGTCTTTCATGCCTGGGAAGCAGCTGCGGAGGTGTGGGTTGGATGGGAGCTGCTTTATCTCACTGATGTGGGGGGCTGTGACCTTTCTGCCCTTTGTGAGGGCTCTGGAATTCGGGGATGGGGACTTCTTGGCTCCTTGCTGTGAAACATGGGGCTGTGGGTAGTGCTTTGGGCCCAAGCTGTGTCCCTGAGCAGCAGCAGCAGGTCTGTGCCTCCCTGGAGCTGTCTGCATCCTGGGACGCGCTGCCAGGGCTGGAGCGGGACACGGGCGCTTCGGGACCCAGCAGCAGTGCCCAGGGAGAGGAGCAGATGTAAAACCTCCTGAACTCCTATCAACCCCTTTCTCCTCTGGGAAGAGTGGTGGTGGCGTTCTTCTTAATGAAGAGAAACTGGATGCCATGTATAATTAGCGGAAACCATTGTGCAAGAAACAAAGGCAGCTCTCTGAGCGCTTGCCCTGCGATGATCATCTGTGGTTATTAAATGAATATCTGAACAAGTTCTGCAGTCAGTGACAGCTGAGCTTGTTCCAGGCTGTGTTAGCACCTTTTTCCTGCGGAGGCTGCCCAGCTCTGTCAGATGGATGTCCCTTCCTCCCAGTAAGCACTGAAACTGGTGGGTTTGGCACAGTTAAAGCTCTGTGACCCTCTCTGTTCTGACCTGACCCCTTTTGCTGACAAGGGAAGAACACTTCTTCTTGTCTGAACTCACTGATTGATCAGCAGCACTGCATCTCTGTAGGCACAGCAGAGTAACTCTGTTAAGAAGGATCTGTAGCACTGGTGTGCTGTGGAACATGCATTAGGAACTGTGGGAGCACAGGAAGGATGTTTGGTAACCCAGTGTTACCCAATGACCCTCAATCCCTTTGGTCTCTAATGCCTTGAAAGGAAAGCCCTTGTGCTGCTGGTGGTGTGCACAGGCTTGAGTGCAGAATCACAAGGTTGGAAAAGACCTTTAAGATCGAGTCCAACCTTTCCCATCCTGTGCTGACCCATATCCCTGAGCACCTCATCTGCCCTCTTTTTAAACACATCCAGGGAAGGTGACTCAGCCCCCTCCCTGGGCAGCCTGTGCCACAGCCCCACAGCTCTGCCAGGGAAGAACTTTTCCCTCCCATCTGACCTGAATCCCATACGAGTGGGGTTTTCCTGGTGTTCTGTCCCAGCTCTGCAGAGATGAGGCTGTGTTTCTCAGCCAGGCTCACCACAATGCTGCCACCCATCAGCAGGATCTTTCCAGTGCTGCTGCCTTGGCTGGACCGAAGTTCCTTTTCCCTCTCCTGAGCATACCCTGTGCCTGCCCCAGGGGCTTTGAATCTTCATGCAGTGCAGCCAGGAGCCCACGCTGCTCCCATTAACATCCTAGAGCGACTGCAGGCACCCTTTAGAGTGTGCTTGGGTCCCAGGAAGCTTTATTAAGGTGCGTGCTGAAGCGTGTGTGCCTTGAGAAGGCTTTGGGATTCGTTTGCATCTCGTTAGGTGCCCGGTGGTGGGATGATTGTGGCTGGTGTAGAAGCAACACAAGGTTAGGCAGGCAGCGACTTGCTGCGTGGCAAAGCTCTGGCCAGGCAGTGTGTTTACAGGCACGCTGTGATTTGCAGGCTCCTGGGGAAGGAGTATTTATCAGTGCTTTAGCATTGGGGAATTTAAAATATTTTTAAAACTGGGGGCACAGCAAGTGCCTGTGTGTGAGTTAAATACCCATGGCCCATGTGCAGACATAGTTTTGCAGATAAGGCTGTTTGGTTCTCTTTAAGTTAATCTGACCTTTTGCTGAGGTGCAGCTTATGTAGTATTTTGTCAGCATTTAAATATAAATACTCATTAGCAAGCAAATGCTTATAACATATAACAGAGGCTGATGCTCTCTCCTTGTTTGCATTACTCAATGGTGATGGGACAGGACAGTCAGACTAACGTGGTGTTCCCGTCTCTGTGTGTGCTGGAGGCTGCTTCCCTGTGTGCTGAACCGGACAGCTGTGCTGTGCTCCCTCTGATGCTGTGTTATTCATACATGGTAACAGGCATGTGGATGGCTCCTGGCTGGAGAACTGGTGCTCTGAGATGAATGGCGTGCTGGGGTGCGGAGGGAGGCAGCGCCAGATGCTGCTTTCCATGGCAAAGGAATGGACTCTGCCCTTGCTCTCCTGCTTTCTCCCTGGTGAAAGGGGAATACTTGCTGCTGGGTGCCCGTGTGGGCAGAGCTGGGTGCTGGCAGAGCCTGGGCTTCCCTGGCAGCAGCAGGACCTGGAAGCTCCTGGCAGTTCTGCCGTGCTCTCCTCGCTGTACAAGGGTGTAGCGTGCTCTGAGGTGTGTGGGTCTGTCCCTGGCCACACACCGTGCACCGAACAGGAGTGCAGCAGTGGGAACAGCAGCTCTTTTTCTGCTTCTCAAATGAATTCAAGTTAAATTTAATAATAGGTGATGTAGACCAGAACACTGTGGATTATATATACAGTCTTCGAAACCCTTAGGTACAGAGGTACCTGTAAAAGGGTATAATGACTCATATAAAATTTCTCAGTGCAATCAATGGGTTATTCATTACAGGTGCTACTGTTTTATTCATTCACTTTCACATAATATGATTTTTCAACTAATAAACACTTCTCAAAGCTTTGCAAAGTTGCAGCCAAAAAGAATCCAGCGTTTTCATGCATACATTTTGCCTACATGTCTTTCAGTGATTCTTTTTTTTAATTTGAGAAGGATTGACAGTCCTCCAGGATTGCTAGCAGAGTGTCTGGGAGCATTGGGAAACTGGCTTTTGTATTGGTGCTGTTCACCAACATTTAAAAAAAAAAAAAAAAAACCTACTTGGCTAAATTTGGCTTGTGTACAGGAAAACCCCCAAGTTTCCAGGTCCCACAGGGAGTTGTGCTCCCCTGGGTCAGCCCGGGGTGGGTCTGTGGGTCAGGCAGCCTGGGAGGCTTAGCAGCAGGGTGCATGGAGTTGTATGTTGGCAGTGAGGCAGAAGGAAGTTGTGCTTAAGAGCGAAAGTTACTACTTTTTTTCACTGTAGTGGAGTTTGCATCCCTCAGGAGAGGCACCCAGAGCTCTCTGGCACTTCCGTGCCTGCGTGCTGATGCAGTTGATGCTGGTGGCTCTTCCCCTACCCTGATGATGTGGAAAAGAGACCCTGGCTGTGCTGTCAGGCACGAGTTACTGCTTGTAGGTGGCAATGTGCTGTGTGGCACGGGTTTAGAGCCCTTCCTCCTCTTAAAGTCATCCTGTGTGACATGTCACATGGACAGCTAGAAGTAGACTTCGGCGCTCTCTTGATAATCCTTAATAATTTGACCTTGATATGTTCACCTGTGGTAGGGAGATGCCTTAAGAACAGGGCACAACCAGGGGTGTTTATGATGCCGTTGTGGATGGTTGCTGTTTGTTTTGCTTTGACCTGTTTGTCAGGAGGCTGTTCCCTCCCTTAATTACAGGAGGCAGTTGAACACACACGTTACCCCACACAGCTGCTACCCTGAAGTCTTGACACAAGAGCTCTGAGCTGCTGAGGAGGGCTGGTGAGTTTGCTCCCTGGCTTTGTAGTGTCCAAAGAGTTCCCCACAGATGGAGCGATGGCCTGAAATGAGGTGAGAACATCATGTGCTGCTTGAGGGAACCTGCTGGGTGAAACCAGAGCCTGCCCTCCAGCTGTGTCCCTTTGCCCTTATGTAAACTAACCAGTACACCTTACTCCAGCAGTTTGGAACTCCAGAACGTTTGTATGTGAACACAGACACCTCCCAATAGGTGAGATAGGCTTAGAAAACAAAAAATGCTGTTCCTCCCCTATTGAAGCCAATGCTGCCCCAAACCTGGTGTCTGCAGTACTGGGAGCAGCTGAGCTTGGTGAGATAGATGGGTGCTGAGGATGGGCATCTGCACTCTGGGAGGAGCTACACCTGTGCACATCCTGAAAAATAGCTTCAGGAGTCTAACCTCCCCTTTTTTCCTGTCAGCCTGCGTGGTTTGTAACTGGATCAGGCTGCTCCCATAGCAATTGTCCTCTCGTGCCATCTACAATGGCAGGGTGTGTCTGCTCAGGCTGCAGTTCTCATCCCCAGCGTACTCTGACCTCCGTAGCAAGAGGTTCACTGGTAGGTGTGCTGAGTGTGCCCTTCTCACTCTGCCTGGCTCATGGGACACGTGTGTTTTTCAGGTAACTCTCCTTTGCCACGAGCATCTGCCTCTGGCTGCGTGGGGCCTGAACTGGAACGATCGCTGTTCTGTGCCAAAGATGGGCCAAAATCAATGATTCTGGGCAAGAATTATTCTAGCTAGAGGCCCCTGCAGCTCCAGAAACTGCTCTTTGAGTAGCTGTATGACTATTTCCACGGAAGGATTATGTCAGTGGGGTTTTTGCCTAGCTAATTTTCAGAGCCACTGATGTCTGTTTGGAGCACGTGCTGTCAGTGGGGATGGCAGTGTTCTACCAGAGCTCCTGGCTCTCAGCGTGTGCTCTGTGCTTATGTCACCCACTAATGGCATTAGAGGAGGATGAATCCTGGTTTTTCCTGTTAATAGGGTTATCTGCCTGGCCCAGTGGTGAGGAGGAGCTGCCTTCACTTTCACAGGTTTATATCAGCTTTCAGGCTGAAAGGCTTAAGAACTGCTGAGAGTGACAGCTGGGGCTTCTTCAGCTGAGTTGGATGATGGCTACAGGTTGTCCACACTTTATTTAAATATGCTCTTTATCTAGTCAGTGTCCTGCAGCAGCGTAGGCACAAGTGTTCAGAGACTCTGGATGAGCAGTTCCCAGCTCAGGTGGAAACTTCTGGAGCAATACTTCTGTTTCAACAGGTTAACTTCTCCAGTTTTTTTCACTGCAGTGTTAAGACCAGTATTTCTCGTGCCACTGGTCCTGTATTGCCTTTTGAAGGGGTCAGGGCATGCTGGAGTGGGAGTTGTACCTTGTGGGTGCTGCTCAGACTGATGGCCAGAAAGCTGCTCTTGTGGGCTGCTTGCTGGCCTGAAGAAGTCTTGAGTTCCCTTCTGGCTGAGAGAATTTTGCTCCAGAGAGTATTTGGGTTGAGAAAAACCTCTGCAGAAGAGCTGCTGGGATTAAGGGTGTGATGGATAGCTTTCCAAAGGCCTTCAAGGCTGGGATCTTCAGGTGTGTGTCCTGTTGGTCCCCGTGGCCTCAGGGGTGGTCTGCCTGGGGATCCCCATCAAAGCACCTCTTTGCTCAGCGTTGCTTGGTGGCATGCTTGGGTGGGTGCTAACGCGCTGGCCTTGGGGGCTCTGCCTGCATTGCTGTGTGTGGGCATATCCTTAGTGGCAAATACAAATCCTGGGACAGCAATAAACTCGTCAACACCAGCTTTGCCAGTTGTTTCTCTGTCTGTCAGCCGTGTACAAGCACACCTGCATGTCTTGCAGCCCCTGCTCATCGCATCTCATGGCTCCTGGTGCACCGATGACGTGCCCTTTCCGCTGCCTTCAGCACCACTAGAACCTTCTATCTTGCTTGGCTTAAAGTGAGAGTATCTAGTCTGGGTACCAAATGTGCCCTGAGTGTAAGTGCACCCAGTGGCTGTCATTAGTGCTCTCACGGGTCTTAACTGTCACGCATAGCCTTACCTATGCAGTTTGTCACCAAGCTCTGATTTCAGTTGAATGGGGGGTTGGGCTGTTGCTTTTAAAGTGTTGCTTTGGGGGTTTTTATCCCACAGTGCCGTTTTTGGCTTGAGGAGATAGATGTGGCTGTGGCCAGAGGATAACTTGAGAGGACAGAGTTGTTGCACTTCTTTGGAGTGGCTTTGCCACGGGGATGCTGATTGCAGAGGGGTCTTGGGATGGTCTTCTGAGAAACACATGAGTGCTGGTGCCCATGGCCAGGGCTGCTGGTGCTGGAGGAGTTCTGGGGAAGGGTGCTGTTGTGCAAAGATGAGTGAGTGGGTTTTAAAGCTGAGAAGACCCGTGGATGAGGTTACTGGCAGCCTGCGTGTGGTTTTTTAGGGCTGAGCACCCCGTGTCTCCTCTGCAGACAAAACAGTGCCTTGCTTGCCATGTTGACCTCATCCTCTAAATCCGGTGCTGGGGAGATCTCCGTTTCAATTTACCACTTGGGAAAGGAGACTCTACGTCTTCCCTACTGTTAATCATCGTGCTGTCTGGTGAATGTTTTCACAGCCGCCGCGACTCCTCTCGCTTAGCGCGTTGGGAGACAGACTGGCAGCAGCAGCAGTAAGCTGAAACCAGGTCCCGTTCATCCCTCTAAAAGGAAATTTATTTTTTTTCCTAAGGCAGAGGCATGTGTGTTTTCTAATTTAAAATCGGTTCCATTTCTGTCAAAACAGGCTCACGCATTCCATCTGCTCTGGGGCTGTAGCTGGCTGAAGCCTGATGCTGAGCCTGGTTTCGGCTCAGCGGTGTGGTGGAATGGGGAAAAAATTACTCCTGGGAGTATTTCAGTCCCTCCTGTGTTATTAGTGGTGAGAGAGGTATGCCCTTCATTAATGTCAGCGGGCAGTCCCTTTGCCTAACGTGTTTGTTATTTTAAAGCCAGCGCTTGCCTGTCTGCAGGACACAACAACACTGTAGTAAAGCTTCACGCGTGCTTCTCCCCTTAGTTCAGGTTCCAACTGAACCGCATTACTCAGGCCGGGAGCACGAGGGGAATGTGTTCACAGCCATTGCTTTCTATCGCCTGGCTATCAAGTACTGGCTTATCAGAAAATAGATCTGGGCTGATGAGACTGTCTACGTATTGTTTACAAGATATTCCAGCTCTGGGCAATATTTACTCGAGCGTCTGAGTCACTTGGCAGTCTGTCACAGGAGCAGATGCTCGGGGAGGGCTTTCCAGGGGACGACCTGAGCTGTACTGACAGAGGGCTTCAGCTGGGGTAGCCCGTATCCCCTGAAGAGTTATGAAGTCTGAAGATGATCCTGAAGATGGGGAGAATATCCTCAGGGATCCGAGCTAAGTGAAGGCTGGCCAAAATGAGCTTGGGGCCGTGGAGGGAATGCGTTCCTGGAAGCAGCCTGTTTGAGCTCTGGCTCGGTGCTCTGTGAGCTGCTGCTGGGGACTTGATGTGAGATAACCGGTTGCTTCTGGGAGCAAGAAGCTGCACGTTTGATGATGACTTGCTGGTTCTCTTGTGCAGCTAAAGACACAGTAGGTATCTCAGGGTTCATACCTGGGGCTGTCCTCCTCCACTGCAAAAAGGCAGGCGAGGTGCTTGAGTTCTGTGGGTTGTAACAGCTCCTTTTCAATCGGTGTGTGTTATATCTGGCTTCAACAACCCTTCCTGCGAGGACTTACCCTGACCTGGGACCTGCCTGGGTGGCAGCATCCCAGGAAATGGGTACAGCTTCCTCAAGTGTTCTAACCAAAGCTGGGGGGATACCAGGACATTTTAAAAATGTAAATAATTCTCTTGTTAATCAGCAGATTTCTGAAGCAGCACGGAGTGGCTGGTGATGGGTTTTCTGTAGATTGAGTGAGTTTGTGCTGGTGGGTGTAAGCTGTGAGTATGAAGCTCATCCATCTAAACCCCTGCAAGGTGGGAGTGCTTTCCTCTGGGGATGTGACATGCCTTGTGCAGAAGGGTTTGGAGGGAGCAGAGCTCAGTGCACCTATGGCTTCTGAGGTATTTAAAGCTAAAACATAACTCTTGCTTAGCAAGGCAGCTTACAGGGGGAGCTCTGCCTCTCCCCAGCGAAGGCACCAGCGCAGTGCTTCTCATGCCAGCCAGGCTGGCTTGGCTTTTAAGCTAATGGGCATTTTAATTGATTGACAGATCGGTACCACACTTCAGCTGGGCGGTGCTGGTGGTTCTAGTTTCATTAGCTGTCTGTCTGTATCACTTTGGGTCACTTCTGGCAGGTTTTGTACCGAACAAGCTACTGTGAAAGCATCGTGGGAACTGCAAGTGTGTTTGTGGGGGGGACAGGGAGTAAAGACAGCCATGGTTACAGCTCAAGGGATGATTCCCTGGCTGAGGGGTGGGCTTGGGGTTTGCTCTGTACTGTGTCTCCCCTCTGAGCTAGCCCAGCCTGGCTCTGGTGCAAGGTGAGACCTTGCCGCAGCTCTGGGCTCTGGCTGCTTGGAGAACTGGCTGGTTGGCACTGGCACACTGTGTTGTGGGTCCCTCAGGCTTTGTCACTTGAAATCTTGGAGAATTCTGGTCTTTGGTAGTAAGACAGTCATAAGGAGATGGTTGCAACTGTGTTTTTAATGTGAGGATTGGATGTAGCTTTTGGGTTTTGTCTACTATTGTTCTTCTCTCCTATTGTTCTCCCTTGCATGGGAAGGCTGCAAAGGGGCTGGTGCTGTGTGGAGGGCTGTATTGTGTGAGCCCAGCCTGATGGGTATGGCATTGACAGCCTGCTCTCTCCCCTAAAGAAACAAAAGTGTTTTCAGCCTCTTGAATTTGGAAACTGTTGGGCTTACCAGTTCTAATCGATGGGGTGTTGAACTTAGATGCACAGCGACGAGTAACTTCACGTGCCTGTGGGCTGCTTACTGGTGGGTGCTTTGCTGTGCAGTTAGATCCCATATAATACAGTACTCCTCTACAAGCTGTTCTCTTCTGTTAAAAGCTTCTTGAATATCACGTCGTTGGTGTCCAGCTTGGCCATGAGGCTTGTTACAGAACAGCTCCCTGAACGGAGTGAAGGAGTTTGGGGATGGCTCAGCAGCAGGCAGAACAAGCACTGTGTTTTGGGTGGGCTGCTTGGCCTGTGGCTGGAAGCTCTAGACTTGGAGGAAGCAGGGAAAGATGTGGGATGGTGGAAGCTCTAGACTTGGAGGAAGCAGGGAAAGATGTGGGGTGGTGGATGCCTGGGGCTGAATGTCTGGTGGTCTGTCTGTAACCGGTGGGTGTCTCTCTGCACTTGGTGTTGCTTTGGCAATTGCAGGCAGCTTAAAGCTGTAGGCTTCAAACTGTGGGAGAAAGGAACCTGGTGGGTGTTCATCTCTTGAATATCACCCTTAGCTAAACTCTGACCCTTTGAGGAGTGAGGAGAGGCTGTGGATCCTCTCAGCAAGCCGGTTTGAAGGCATGTTTCTGGATGTTTGCTTCTGTACCAGCTTTTGGGCAGGTGAGGGTGAGCGTGGTCCCTGGCCTGAGGCACATGAAGCTGAGGGAGAGAGCCTGGGTGGGGACAGATGCTTTCTTGGCAGCAGCCTGTGGCTCCCTGGGGTGGGAGGCCAAACTCTGCACCCCTGCGAGGGGGCGAGAGGCCGTTTGTAGGGAAAGCAGCTTGTCTGACTTGGTAAGGTGGAAATGGGGGACCCTGGGTTTTGCTTCTCTGATGTTCTTTCATTGATTTGAGCTGTGTGTTGGGCCTGAAAACTGGTGAAACCTTCAGGAATGCTGGGAAGCTCAGCTGGCCTGGATAAAGGTGAATTTGGTTTAGAGGGGGGTGAACTTGGTGCGTATTGTGTGTGCTGCTGTCTGTGGACGCTGCAATCTGCTCCTGATCACATGTGATACAGGTCTGGCCTGTCTCAGAACCTCAGAGCACACTTGTTGAGCTCCCTGTGGTACCTCACTCCCTACACAAGGGTTAATTGAGGGGATGGTTCCTTGTGGAACCTTTGTTTGATGCCTATGGAACAGCTCATACTGAAGCCGATTAGATGGGAAGCCGTTAGCTGGGTTATTCTGGGCTCTGTTACTTGCAGTTCCTCACTCACCTGTTCCTTCACGTTGTATCTTGTTTGTTAATTTGTAAATGGAGGTTTGAATATTCTTTTATCATTATTATTCTCTTCCTTTTCTGTCCTATTAAACTCTTCACCTCCACCCACAAGTTTTACCTTTTTTTGTTCTATTCTCTCCCCGTGCCCTGGGGAGGAGTGAGCCGACTGCTGTGTGGTTGTTTTAGCTGCCAGCCTGGTTAAACCACGACATAAATAACTCTTAAACATCTTAACAGGTACAACTTGATCTGTACACCAAGATATTTTTGTCATCCATCCATCCCCCCTGTTGCATATGGTTCAGCCTTTACCAAAGCTCCTTTAGGAGATGGATCCCGTGCCACGAGCTCACCTGCTTCTCTATGTCTCTCCTGCACAGCTGAACACAGACTGGAACAAGTATGATGACAGGTTAATGAAAGCAGCTGAAAGGGGAGATGTGGAAAAAGTTTCATCAATCCTTGCCAAAAAAGGAGTCAGTCCCACTAAACTGGATGTTGAAGGCAGATCTGCGTAAGTAACTTCCAGTGCTCGCTCCAGGAACGGTGTGGGGAACTAACTGAAAGTTACTCAGCTCCTAAATGTTGTTGCTGCTCTAAACTCTTCCAAAACATGTAAATCTCTGTAATGCACTGTGCTAGATTCCAGCCTTGTCTAAGCTGGAATAGCAGATAGCTAGAAGGTCACATTTTCATACACAGCCCTCACGTCAGGGGGAAGATCAGTATTTAAATACTTGTTCTTGCCATGTTTGAATATTAAAGAGCAAAGGAAAGCTGGTTCAATGATTCAAGGTAAATAATGACTTTTTCTCCCCAAAAAAAGTCATCTTGTTCCTTAGAGTTCTGCAGGTTTAACTTTGGGATGGGTTTGGACGCTGCCCAGAGCTGGCTTTGCACCGCACGATGCGCTCAGCAGGCGAGCTCTTTGCTTGGCCTGTCCCAGTTAGTGTTACTGCTTCTGTGTATGAGCCACTTGCACTTAAGCCAGGTATTTCCTATTTTTAGATTCCACGTGGTAGCATCCAAAGGAAACCTGGACTGCTTGAACACCATCCTTATCCACGGAGTCGATATCACGGCCACGGATGCTGCAGGTAGGCTTCCTCACATACCTGAGGGCAACGTGCTGAACTTCTCTGCTCAGTTATTAGTTTGGAGTGGGGCTAAGCTAAAATACTGGCTGGGTGCTCTTCCTTTCTGTGGGTTTCCCTGTGGTTGGCAAAAAAATTATCATTTGTGCAGCTCACTGCCAAACTTAGGGGAAACTGGTCATGTCCAGCAGTGTCAGCTCATGAGTGCCCCAGATGTGCCCCAGAACTTGTGAACTTTGGCTTTGTGCTGCTTGCCCCAGTCTGCTCTGGTCTCACGGGTGAGATCAGTAATTCTGGCTGAGAATAAGACCCATTTTAAATAAATTTTGCATTGTTTAAATACGAAGTGTGTTTCACAGAGACTTTGTGAAGTGCTGTGCACCACGAGGGTGAGAATGGAAGGGTATGGTGGGTGTTTGTGCACCTGTACCCAGCCCTCAGAACTTCCCAGCGCCTCTGTGCTGCCTTCTGGGTTTGCATGTGTGAGATCAGACTCTCTCTGAAGGTGTTATGAAGGGGGTCATTAAAAAGGGGTGCAAATTTTGCCTCTGCTTACCTCATGACTCAAGAAGCTCAACAGATATTACCTCACTTTCAGCATCATTACAGAAATAACCTGGAAATAACTGCGTGGCCTAAACCACCTCTGGTCCCATGGTGTGTCTGCTGATGTGCAGCTGATGTGAGCAGGCATAAAGCAGGCTTTCTTGTGGAGGTGGCAGCAGACAGAACTGTGCTAACGCTGTAGTGAAGCACAAATTAATTTCTTAGGAATTACCAGCACGTTGTCAGTAGTAGACTTTGAGAAGGAGCGTGGGCGTGCTGAGTTGGGGTGGGATCCCTAAAGGAGTGTTAAAAATAGGTCCTGAATTGGTGCTGATTTCTCTTTTTAGGTAGAAACGCGCTGCACCTAGCTGCCAAATACGGACATGCTCTCTGCTTGCAGAAGCTGTTGCAGGTAATGGAAAATACAGCTTGTCTGTTAGGGGTTTGTTTTTATTCTTGAGAAGAAAGGTGCTCTTCAGTGTACTGATTGGAACCTGGGTATGCCACTCCTCTTGCTCTTTCTTTTAAAGAAAGTAATTGGTTTTTTAAAGACAGCCACAGGGGAAAAGACCTTTTCATAGTAAATAGCAGCTTGTGACTGAAAGTGTGTTAAAATAAAGGCAATAAACATCTCTCCCTCTCATCACATAGGCAATCAAATCAAGCTGTGGTTTGTGCCTCTTAGAGAAGAGAGTTGAGTGGCTCTGAAAGACTAGTGCTCCTGTTCTGAATACATTTACATGTAGGAACAGGAACACTGAGAGCTCTGCCCAAGAGCTGTGTTTTCTTCAAAAGCAGGCTCTTGTGGCAGTAATCTGTCACTGGGTGGTTGTCTTGGGTTTGTGTGGTTATCTCTTTCCTTCACTTATTTCTGGGGCCAGTTTGCAATCGCTGGGATGTCTGTGAGCCTCTGCTGGGCTCTCTCCATCTCTTGCTCAGGTGGCCCGTGCCTGCGCGCAGATACAAGTGGTTCCCTTTCTGAGCGGGGTCAGTGCTAGTAGTGGTACTGGTAGTGAAGGAGTAATGACAGGTAGTGGAGAACCCTCGACACAGTGAACAGTGTTTGGGAAGTCTGTGATGAATTGTGTGTTTTCTCTGCACCCTACAAACTGTGATCACTGTGTTTAGAAGGCTAAATCACACGTACCCACAGCTCCATTTCACGTACGACAGTCGAGTTGCCAGCTACAGGCTTACTTTTGTTTTCTGAAGTCTCTCTGTATTGCATTAATTCAAACCTCAAAACATTCCCTGTTTTGGAAGTACAGTCTGAATCCTAATGAGTAACTGGAGTTACTTTTTTTAACAGTACAACTGTCCGACGGAGAATGTGGATCTTCAGGGAAGAACTGCTCTTCATGATGCAGGTACAAGGGTTTACCTTTCTAGTACCTGTAGTATAACATCTGGATTTTACTGATGGATTAAGCTTCAGATGGGTCAGATTGTTCTCTTTTAATTTTGGTGGCTATAGTAGGAGAAAATGTTTTGTGTTGTCATGACATTTGTCCTCCAACTTACCAACAGCCTTAGCAGAGGTTTTAGGTCTGAGTCCCTTCCAAGACTTGTAAATTGTCTAGTAAAACCTTAAGCAAGTATCACGAGCTGTGTTTTGGAGTGCTGCTGGTGGTGGGTTAAGATAGCTGTACTCTGGATGGTGTGATGATGACTCCTTATGCTACATGGTGTCTTGAACCTGCACTGTTGGACTCTTTATGTGCTTTTCAGAGGGTTGTGCAAGAACTGAGTCAGAATAGAGACCCCAGTAAAAGCCGTGCTTTACTTGGCTGCCTGAATTATTGTGAAACAAGTACGGCCTGGGAGGTGTTTGGGGTTTCACAGAGGCTGTTCTTAGCACCCTGACTTGCTCTTTCTCTTTCTCCCAAGCTATGTCAGACTGCTCCTCTAGCATACAGCTCCTGTGCGATCATGGGGCCTCGGTGAATTCGAAAGACGGAGTAAGTTGCTGCTTACAGCGCTCTCCTGCCCAACCTCTGTTGCCATTCCTGGGCTTTCTCTGCTTGTTCTCCCTTTCCTGATTTCTTTCCCCCTTCCTCTCTGCAGGATGGGAGGACACCGCTAGTGCTGGCCACTCAGATGTGTCGTCCCACGGTTTGCCAGCTCCTGATAGACCGAGGAGCCGATGTTAACGCCAGGGACAAACAGAACAGGTAATGTTTGCAGAGTGCTGTCAGAGTGCTGCTGACATTTAAAGGGTACACAGCTGCCCCTTGGCTTCCAGGCTGTGGAATAAATACGCTAAATCCAGTGGGAAGAGCCTGGGATTTAGTTCAGAAGTAGATGTGCCGATTCAATAATGCAGGTGGGCTTGGTCTTCTATTGCTTGTTCTTGCATCTAAATACAGCTAGGCTTGTTACTGCTGCAGAGAAGCAGCAGCTGGTGTTAAGGTTTGTACAGAGCTGCATCTCTCACACTTTGGGATCAACATGCAAAACAATGGTGACAAGAGTGGCATTCTGCCACAGACAGGGAGGTGTTCCTGTCTGTAGGTGCTACTTCTGCCAGGCATCTCGTGGAGGGTCGCTGCCTGGTAGCCAAGGAGCTGGGGACTCGGTTCATGCTCTGAAGCTGGCAAGTGCCTGGGAGGCATTTCCAGGGCTCCCAAGGACTCTCCCAAACATTGGCTAAACCTTTTGTCTTGTTGTATCTATTGATGTTTGTATCTATGTAGAGAGGGAGTGAGAGGGCACATGGTGTTTCAGGGCACTGGGTGGCTCTCAAAGGCAGTAGGTTTACGCTGGGTTATTGAACGTGCTGCTGTTATATTTGTTTGCTTTTAAACAAATGTTTAAACTGTCTAAATGACTTCTTAAAGCTTAGCTTCCTCTCCTGATGGAGGACAGGTTCCTTGACTGGAGTGTCCCTGGTTAGACACAAGTGTTTGAGTGCTTGTGTTTCCCTAAGCGATGGCTCTGGTAAAGCATTACCCCCCCGCCCCAGCCTCTGAACACCCCCTCTCTCCCCATCCCCAGGACAGCCTTGATGTTGGGCTGTGAATATGGCTGCAAGGAGGCAGTAGAAGTTTTGCTCAGGAATGGTGCAGATGTGGGTTTGACTGATGGCCTTGGTCATGACTGTGCTTACTATGCCAGGATTGGTGACAATATTGACATTTTGGCTTTAATAAAAGCTGCCGCTGAGGATTCCAGCAAAGGTAAGGAGAACGTGGCTGCATCGGTTTTCTGTTGCTCTTCCCCTCACGTTGTGTGTCTCCCCACTTCTGTGTCTTCACTGTGCTCTTTGGAGGGCAGCTGTAGCCCTCTACAATGTGATGGACTGCCTGTTTTTGGGGGGGAAAGAAGGCTTTGGGGTTCTGCCTGGGTTTCGTAAAGCTTTTAAGGTTAATGCAGGCTCTGATGCCTCAAGCTATGAATGCTGCTGAACCTGGCACTGCAGTATTGATCAGAGGGGTTATCCAGCCTTGTCTGTGCAAAAGCTTTTTCCCCGGTTTGATTAATGGGGAGAGGGATCGATCCCTTGACGTGCCCTCCCAAGATTGACACTTGACTGACGTAGCTGAATGTGTTGCATGAGTCAGGTTCAGGTGTGGATTTTAACTTTCTGTGTTTGTGGTGCTTTTTTAGCAAGAGATACCCTGAAGAGAGGGCAGCCCGAGCAAAAGGTAAGGCTGCTGGTGCAAAGTATCTCCTGGGGCTGCTTTCTGAAGGTGTGAGAGGACACACAGTGTCAGGAGCTTCAGTTCTTTTACCACATTGTGCCTTTCAGTTTCCCTTTTGGGGTGAAAAGAGGTCACAGGGATTGACCAGGGGGTTTAAGCCTGGCTTGGGGCCAGTGTTCATTTTCATTAAACTTTCTGCTGTCTTGGGCTGGGAATGAGCTAGTGCTGCCCAAGGAGCTGGCTCTTGCCTGTCACTACAGCACCTCCAAAGCTTGTTCTGCAAAGGCTTGGGAGCCTGACGGTCCCAACATACGGTGGGGATGCTGTTCCCAAAAACCAGGTGGGGAATAAAGCTGAATTGTCTTTACCTTGCCTAGCAAGGTTGCTGCCAAGGTTCTTGAATTCAAATGTTTGGTATATATCACACAAAGAAAGATGACAGGGCTGTGGTGCCAGTTTTACAGGGCTGCTCTTTGCTGTGAAACTGGCCTGTAAATCACAGAATTGTAGGGGCTGGAAGGGAACTCAAGAGATCATTGAGTCCAACCCCCCTGCCAAAGACAATTAAGGAGTAAAATTACCCCCTGTAAACTACTGTTGAATGTACAGTATTTTCTTTCCTGACCACTGGTGCCTCATTTTGATAGAGGATAATGTCATCACTGTGAAATATTCCAAGGATTTGTCATTTCAAGGCTCATAATCTGACTGAATCCCTGACACTGCTCCTCAAGCCTGTTACAGCTGTAGCCTCGATCTTGACATATGCTGCAGGTCCAACAAAACTTCATGGACTTTTGTGCTTCTTGCCACAACTTGATACTGAGAGAGAGCTCAGAGATGTGATGGTCAGGTCGCTAAGTCTGTTCAGAGAGGCTTTGAAGGGGCTCCCAGTCCACAAGCACTGGGGTGGCTCTATGAAATGGAAAGATGAACCCTGAGCTGCTTGCTGCTGGGATGCAGGATGCTGCTTGGGTTGTAGAGAGGGGGGTTGAGGCTGTGTTGTGATGCAAAACTAGTTCAGAATCTTTAAAACTCTTCACTTCCTATGTGGCTGAGCAGACTGCCTCTGGATTCGGGTGGCCTGCCTGGTGTGTGCGCTTAGGCTGAGGGAGCTCTCCCTGGGAAGCTGCCCGCCCCATGTGAGCGGGGGTAGGGTTGTCCCTTGAGGGGGGGAGGCTGAGAGCAGCCCCCTGTTCCCACAACAGGTGTCCACAGGGCTGTAACATACAGCTTTCCTGTTGCAATGCCAGGTGACTCACCTGTCGCAGAAGTGGGGCCGGCTGCGTGCGCAGGAGGCGGGTGCCAGGCTGTACCCGAAGGACCAGAACGCTCAGGTAAGAGAGAGGATTTCCTTGACCTGGGGATCCCCAGGTGCAGAATGAGCCCAAAACACTCAAGACGTGCTTGTACATTCCTGTTAACAGTCCCATTAAGGAAGATCATATATATATAAACATATATATTGCTGTTTACTTAAAACTTAATTGCCTGACTCTGTGATGGAGCAATTATGCAGATGAGCTGTGAACATTTTCAGGAAAAATCCACTTGTGAAACAAATAATTGCAAGTCTCCTGATGTTGTAACCCTCCATCCCTTCACCTCCTGCCCACAGCCTGCCCCAGCAGTCAAAGCATCAGGTCACAAACCAGGAGCACTGAGGTTTTGATCGTTCTTGGTGAAGAGGAAAAAATAAACCCCAACCTGTTTTATAATGCTTCTATTAACTAGGATTCATTTTCTCACCTTGTTGCTGTGTCATTACAGTTCTAAGAAAGGCAAGCTGTTTGAAGCTGTGGGGAATGAAACACTGAGAAATGGAGGCCTTTGTTCTGAACTCTTTGTAGTAAAAGGATAAAGATCTCTAAATACAAGCTCTGTGACTTGAGCTGCAGCAGTTGCTGAGGTTGAGGTGTGGATTATCAGGCAAGGGTTAAACAGCCTTGACCAGTTGTGTGTGAGCACTGGGCTGACTGGTGGCGCAGAGACCCATCATTCTCACATGTCCCACTTGCTGTGAGTGGCTGGAGTGATTCTTGTGGCTGCTGGAACAGTTTGCACATGTAAAAGGTGCTGTGAGGCTTCTGGCTGCAGCTTCTGGGTTTTGGGACCCCTTCCACACGGGTTACTCTTAGGAGCAGACAGCAGATGAGCAGCTCTGGGAGTGCTGTCAGTGGTGGATGGGATCTAGCTCTGCTCTCACCTTCAAAACCCACATGTGCCCTTAGGGGAGTGAGCTGTTTAGAGCCAAAAAGCTTGGAAACTCTGGAGCCTCTGCCTATGGAAACCTTGGGAATGAGAGAGATCTGAAGTAAGGCCATAGGGTCATCAGGGAGCTGGTAGGCAAGGACTTTAAGGCAAGGACTTTTGTGTCTTTAAGGACTGTTCAAGCTGCTGCTTCAGACACTGTATTTTCCCCCATCGTGTGTGTGGTGTGGTGCTTTCTGCTTTTAATTCTATTTCTTACCTTTTGAGGAGCTGGAGTTAGAGAATCAGGATTTGAAAGATCGAATGCGAGAGGCGCAGGAAGAGCAGAGGATGCTGCTGGATCGGATCAGCGGGCTGCAGCTGCAGCTCAGCGAGGTACAGCCAGCCTTGGGAGTCACAGCCATGGCCCCTGCACTGCCAGAGGGCTGGTAGCAGTAGAGGAATGCACGTGGAAATAGGACGTGGTGGTTGCTGCTTCCCTATGAGTTATTTCTATGTGTGCCACAGTCATTTAGTTCTGCTGCAGAAACCTTTGGTCTTATAACAGTCCTCAGAACGTGAGGAGTTGTGTTTGCATCCTCACTGACACTCCTGGCTTTGCAAATGAGAGCTGTAAATGTTACTGCTCTCATTTGCAGTGAGCCATGAGGTGTTCTGCTACGGTGTGCTTGGGGGAGGCACAACTCAAGGGAGGTGTTGCATGTGGGTACTTCCACAGCCACTCTGGGCTGTTGTCGTAGTGGAAGCAGAGAGAAGGAGCAAAGATGGAAACAAGGGTTTTCAACAGGGCTCATCTGGATTTTCTCACCCAAATTTGAACCCTTGTTTTGAAAAAAAATTCCCCCTTCTTGGAGGCCTAAATACAACCAGAGTAATTGAGGAAGAGAATAGAAAGAGGGGCTTTGGTTGTGCTTTGTGGAGGGCTCACATTCGTTCCTTCGCTGTATTTTTTCAGGATGTGCATTGAAAAAGTGTCTGCAGCTTTCCCTGAGTGTGGCACATGGATAGAAAGAATACTCTGGCAATCATTTGGCTTCCCTGAGCTTCTCTTAAGGGCTGCCTCTACAGAACAGGCAAACAAATCCCACAGACTCACTCCTTAGTATTAAGTTTCCAAAGTCAGCAAACTTGTACTGAGAAACTGTACCCTTCTGCCTCAGGGTGTATGAGCTGGGTAACCAAAAGGGTATTCCAGCATCCTGGTGTGCACACCAAGAGGTGTTGCTCTGTCAGATGCCTGTAGCTGCCCTTTTGTTCCCTCTCCTGCCAGAGGTTAAGTGAGAAGTGAATGGGGGGCAGTCAGAACTGGGGTGGAAGTGTGTGTGAGCCCCTTAACCCTTCCTGGAAAAATGATTTGTGGGGGAATCTTTTTTTCTTTTTTTTTCCTTGTTATTTTTGCAGGAGCAAATGTTTGCAGATGAACTTGAAAATGAGGTATGCTCCATCGCCTTAAAGCCTCACAGAGCCCTGGAATAGGGGAAGCAACTATTGCAGTGGTGGTATTTAAAGCTAGAGAGAGAAATGCTCTCTGTAAATGCCAAGGGAAACACCTTACAAACCCACACTTGGGTTGTACAGCTGCACAGCACCTGTCTGGCTACAAACAATATGTCATCCCTATGGCACCTTTAAAGCAGACTTTATCTTCTCTCTTTAGTGACTTTCAGTAATGCCAGGCTAATAAATGCAAATAAATTAAATGGTAGCAAATGATGTTGGTGCATATTCCCTGGACTCATTCTTCCACAATGCTGTTCCCCTGCAAGAGGAGTCTGGAAGAACTTCAGAATCAAAAATTTAGGGATTCTTTTAGTGCTGATCTTGGTTGAAGTTCTCCCTAAACTTTTTTAAAAGTTGCTTGAGACCTTGATAAATCTGGCCAGTCTTGTGGCTTTGGCTATTTGGCACTCTTTCTCTTTCAGAAAGATGAGTTGAAGAAAATCCTAACTACCAAGGAAAAACAGCAGGAAGAAAGCTTAAGAACTATTGAAGCTCTCAAAGCTAAACTCAAATATTATGAAGTAGGTTAACTGATTTGGAATGTAATACAGCAGTCCATCCTTACAGCAGTAAATAGCTAAGCAATCTTAAATTGCTGGAAGTCTTAAATGATTGTCACCTTGTCCAAGCTTCCCCTGCCCTTTAGTCCCTTGCTTAGTGTCTGGGAAAGATTCAGAATGGATTCTCAGCTTCATTTTTGCTTCTTGCTGTTTGCTTTCAGGTGGACTTTGTGGGGTCTGGAAGTAACTTTGGTAATAGTAAGTATGATTAATTCTTAACTTCCCATGCATGATGCTGCATTAGAAGACACAGAGGCTGGTTTTTGTCAGCCTCTTCCCTTTGTTGGTCATAACCCTTTCCTCACTTCAGCCCCTGGGACAGTCGGCTGGTCTCTGCTGAGCTTGTGCCCCAGAGCTCAGTGTGCCTGTGCTCAGTCTCGTGTCCAAGTGATTGGTCTGGTGACACACACATCATAAACAGTGTTCTCCAGTAACATGGAGAACAAGCTGAGCCAGATCTGTGCTCCAGGGGCAGGCTTCCCCTTCCCATTCTTCATATCCTACCCCTCACACCTGGCTTATGTCCAGACAGTGGTGGTCAGCATGCAAGCTGAGTGGGTCTGAAAGTGGCTTTCGACACAAGACCCCAGCCCCACGCTCCTGTTAGGAACAGTTGTGTTTCCAGAAACCAAAGTCACAGAATCACATTGTTGTAGAGGTTAGAAGGGACCTCCAGAGCTCATCAGGCCCAAGCCCCTGCCAAAGCAGGGTCCTTAGGACAGGGCACACAGGTCGGTGTCCAGATGGGGCTGGAATCTCTCCAGAGAAGGAGACTCCACACCCCCTGAGCAGCCTGTCCCAGGGCTCCCTCACCCTCACTGGGAAGAAGTTCTTCCCCAGATTGGGGTGGAACTCCCTGTGCTCCAACTTGAGCCCATCGCCCCTTGTCCTGTCCCCACAGACACTGAGAAGAGGCTGCCCATGGCCCCCTGTGTCCCACACTTGAGATATTTATAAGCATTAATAAGATCCCTCTTAGCCTTCTTTTCTCAAGGCTGAACAGCATCTTTTGCATCTGACTTGGTCCCAGGCCTGTCTTGCACTTGTGCAAGTTAAAATGTTACCTCACCTGCCACAAGCTGCTCTGAGAGCTGTTGGGCTGCCTGTCAGGAGGGATCACACATTAGGAGAGCAAAGGGATGCCTCTCCCTGCTCTGCTCACGTGCAGACCTGCAGCTTCCATCGCTGATTCACAGAGCAGTCCCTAACCTGCCACAGCAGGGCTGGCTTGGTTTTATTTAGTCAGAGTTTGTCCAGACTTAGTCAAGAAGTTGTTTTAACCCTGAGTATTGAAGGGCCAGCCTGCAGCCCAGCACAGGCCCACAGAGCAGGATAAGATTGAGAAGGAGCCCTGTAGCTGCTCTGATCACACGTTACTGCCTGAACCAGAGACTAAATGCTGTCTGCTTTGACAATCTAGGAAAAGAAGATTTATTACTTAAGCAAGGGCAGCTGTTTGCTGTGGAATCCCAGGTAAGAAACCCTTTGCTGGTTGAGAATTGACAGGTAGTTACCTGGGGAAAGCTAAATACGTTAAACACTCCTCTGCCAGCATCCTCCTCAGTGCTGCTCTCTGTGGGTATCCCGAACTGCTGGTGCCCTCTAGAGTTACGTGGGTGACACAGCTGGAAGTCCCTGACACTGGGGGGGGGGGCAAAGGGTCTGCGAGTGCTCCAGCAGCCTCCCCAGTCACTGGGCAGCGTCAGGTGTGGTTGGGATTTCATCTCTGTGGCTCTTTGCTGCTTTAAATCCAGCTGCAATTTGGCAGGCTTTATTTGCCTGCGGGCAGTGCAGTAATTTCTGATAGCTAGCTACCCTTTAAAGCCACGATCCAGTTTGGAACAAGGTCCACCAGCCCCTTACAGCAGTTCCTGAGTCTTGGTCCTGAGTGCCAAGATGTTCTGACACTTGAGTATTTGAGCTGCAGTGCTTCCAGCAGAGTGCTGGCCAGGAGGGAGCTGTACCTCCCAGGCTTTCTCACCAGGTTTCACTGATGCCTGTGTCCTGCATGTTCTGCTGGTAACACATTAAAATCCAGGTTCTTCCCCAGTGTTCTAATAAGCTTATCAAGCAGTTGTGGGATTTTCTGGTCTTAGTTGAAGTTTAAAGTGTGGGGATGTGCAGTTCTCTAACAAAAAGGTGAGGTGTCAGAGTGAGCCTGTGCCGTGGAGCAGCCAGCACGGCTGCTGGCTGGGCAGTGAAGCAGAGCTGGCCTGGAGTGAAGGCCATGTGGCAGGAGGGCAAAACTGGGGAGTTTTAGGGGGGAGTTTTGTGTGTGGTTTGATTTTTTTTTTTACTTTCTTTTTGAGAGATCCTTTGCTGGTCAGTAAACTAAATGACTTTTCCTCAGCCTTTTCAGAGCGAAGGTTGTGATAACTGTGACTTTGTTCTGATGCCTTGTAAAATTGTCTTCACATGCCTGAGAGATGGGGGGGGAACTCCTTAAATTATTAAATTTCTTCTAGCAGGGGTGTGACTAAATACAAAGAACAAGGGAAACGACTATCCTGTACCTGCACTTTAATGTCAGCAGGGTCAGATGGTTGGGTAGAGTGATGTGGAGCTCTGTTCAGGGCTTTGTGGAATATTTGTGTTGTGTAAGATGGGCAAGAACAGATTAGTGTGTGTCTAAAATATATATATAACCCAAATGTTCTCCTACTGATGCAGGTTTAAGGCAGTCATAGGATTCATACGACTTGTTGAACCCGTAAACAGGCATCTTGCTTTTGTTCCCATTTATCTTCAGTCCAGGTCAATGCTGAGACCCCTGGAGCTCTCCCTGCCAAACCAATTGCTGGGTTCAGAGAAGGAGGCTCTGAAGAAAGAACTTGACAACATGAGGGCCTGCTACGGAGCAGCCAAAGAAGAGATCAGCAAGCTGCAGAGAGAGCTGTCTCACAAGGCGTCTGAATGCCAAGCTCTGGCGTCGGAGTGCGAGAGAACCAAGGTGGAATCTGATGGACAGATAAAACAGCTGGAGGATGCCTTAAAAGATGTGCAGAAGAGGATGTTTGACTCAGAAGGCAAAGTTAAGCAAATGCAGACCCACTTTCTTGCTCTGAAAGATCACCTGACTAACGAAGCTGCTTTGGGAAACAGTAAGCTCACCGAGGAGCTGAAGGATCAGTTGAAAGAGATGAAAACAAAGTATGAAGGAGCCTCTGCTGAAGTGGGTAAACTGAGGAACCAGATTAAGCAGAATGAATTGCTGGTGGCAGAATTCAAGAGAGATGAAGGAAGGCTAGTGGAGGAAAATAAAAGGTTGCAGAAGGAACTTGTTAAGTTGGAGATGGAGCGAGACAAAAGGGGAAGAAGTGTCGTGGAGTTAGAAGGGCAGCTCAAAGAGACAGCAGCCAAGTTAGCCTGCTCTGTAACTTCAGAGACATTTGAAAACATGAAGAGTTTGTTGTCAAATGAAGCGAATGAGAAGGCGAGGAAGTTAGCAGAGATGGAAGGAGAGCGTGACAAGCTGCAGGCAGAGATTCTGCTCTTAAAGAGGGAATCGGAGAGTCAGAAAGCTAAACTTGCTCAGCATGTCAAGCCAGGAGAGCATGAACAAACGAGGAGTGGGCTTGAGCAAAAAAATGAGGAGCTTGGGAAGACGATTTGTGAACTATCACAGAAGAATCAGGCCCTGCAGAAGGAATTGGAAAGGCTGCAGGTCGATAACAAGGTGCTTAAGCAGCAAATCCAAATGCTTAAAACTGAAATTAAAAGCCAGAATGTGCCTTTAAAAATTCATGAGGAATTGAAGAAAACAAACGATCAGGCTGTTGGTGACCTGACCAAGAAGCTTTTTGAAGTAACAAAGAAGTACAACGAAAGCAAAGCAGAAGCTGAGAAGCTGCTGGCAGAGAAGAACAACCTCAGCGAGAATATTGGCCGCTTCCAAGCTGTGTACCTGTCTCCAGAGCAGCACAAAAAAGAAGTGGAAGCTTTAAAATCTAATGGTCTTGAACTTGAAAAGCAGCTTGCTGAGCTTCAGAGAAAACTCGATGATGAGCAAGCACAAGTGTGCAAGCTCGCCTCTGAAAACGCAGCCATAAGAGAGACTCTCAGGGACCAGTATGTGCTGGCTACAACTCATGAGGAGATTAAAACAGTCTTGAGTAACACCTTGGAGAAGACTAACGGGGAGCTGTCAGATCTGAAGGGAAAAGCTGAAGAGATAAAGCAGGAATTCCTGAGGGTAACCGAAGAAAACGCAGCTTTGAAAAGAGAGGTGGAACTCTTGCAGAATCAATTACAAACCCAGTATATAAGTTTAAAAGATCATGAAACTACAGTGAGTACTTTAAATAGCAGCATGCAGGAACTCCAGGACAACAATGCTGCAATTATGGCTGAATATAAGAGGGGTCAAGAAGTAATCTTCCAGTTGCATGCAGAAATTGAAGCCCAGAAGAAGGAACTCGACACGATTCAGGAGTGCATCAAGTCCAAATACGCCCCAGTTGCCTCCTTTGAGGACAGAAAGCAAAGCTTCGAAGCTGCAGTGAAGGACCTAGAAGCACAGCTGCAGGAGCAGGTGCAGAAGTGCAGAGAAAGTGAGGAGGAGAACAAGAAGTGCAGGCAGGAGAATGAAGAGCTCAAAAATGGCATCTTGTCCATCCAAAGCGACCTGCAGCAGAACTATATCCTTGTGGAGAAATCCCGGGAGATGGAAAACGCGTTTGCCGGGACGATGGGGGAGCTGAATCAGCAGCTGAGGGAACTGCTGCAGAAATACACAGGTAACCAAGAGGAGAAGGGTGAGCTGCAAGAGGGTACCAAGCAGCCCGAAACTCTGCAGGCTCAGCCCCTTTCAGGAGGAGAAATCGAAGCCTTGAAGGCTCTTGGTCACACGATGGAGGATCTGAAGGAAGCCCTCCAGAGTAAGAAGGAACGTTATGACAAAGAAATCCTAAAAGTAGGAGAACTGCAGCAGGAATTGTCAGGTCTAAAAAAGTCTTCAGTACCTTTGGTAGAATATACTCAGATGAAGGAGTCGCTGGAACAAGAGATTGTAGCAGTCAGAACCAGCTTGAAAGAAAAGGAAGAAGAAAACCAAGTTAAAAATGAGGAGATCTTGAAGCTGCAGTCTGAGGTTCACCTGACTCAACGAGCCCTGACAGACCTGGAGAGCAAAGACGTGGTTGACGTGTCAGAATACACCTCCATGAAACGTGCTCTGGAGGCCCAGATTAGCAGCATAGCTGAAAACTTGTCCCACATGAATAAAAAGTATGAGGAAGCATGTGAGGAGGCTTTGCAAGCTAGGAAGAGCGAGCTTTCTTTAAAGGATGAGAAGGAGCTGCTCCAGTTAAGGAGTTGCAGCATTGAGCAAGAAATTAAAGACCAGAAAGAAAGGTGTGATAAATCACTGACAACAATTATTGACTTGCAGAAGAGAATACAGGAGTCTGCCAAGCAGGTGGAAGCTAAGGATAACAAGGTAGGATGTTGGATAGCTCCTTACCCCTAACTGGAGACACCAGGAGCGTGAACTAGATATCAAATGTAGTTACTGAAGTCTTCATACACGGCTTCATGTTGGATCATTAGGTACCCAGGGCTGGCCTGGACCTGCTCAGGTGAAGTCCTGGCTTTGGTTGCACTATACTATGTTTTTTCTGATTCCTTGTGCACTTTGGGCATCATGTGGTGTTGCAGAGTTCTGAGCCTGAGTCTCAGACTTCTGGGCCATAAGCTCATTCTTCCATTGGAGCTGTAGTCATTTAACATCCCTGTCTCTCCTCCTGCCTGTTTGCTGTCCTTTCCAGAAGTTAGACCCAGGATATCCTTAGAGCAGAGGTTGTTTCTGTCGCTGGCTGACCTTCAGGGTCTGTGCCTCTGCACCTTACAGGCTTCAGTGCTGGGAAGCAGAATGTGAACCAGTGGTAGCACGTTGTGGAAAGGAAGTCCTCTGCCTCTGCAAAGTCTCTTGGCCACTGTGATGGCAAGCTGGGACAAAGACCCTTTGATGCTTGCTGATCCTCACCAGGCTTTTAAAAACGTTGGAAGAACGTTGGTTTCAGCAGGTGAGGCCTCCTTGAATGATGATTTTCTGTGCTTTTTTTTCTGACAGATAACAGAACTGCTCAATGATGTGGAGCGGCTCAAACAAGCCCTTAATGGCCTGTCTCAGCTGACATACACCTCTGGGATTCCCTCCAAGAGGCAGAACCAGCAGGTCGAGATGCTCCAGAACCAAGTGAAGACACTGCAGCAGCAGCTGGCTGTAAGTAATCGTGTCTGACCCATAAAGGCATTGCTTGCAGCTGCCTCACAGAGAGGGGCCTGGAAAGCTGGGGCTGGCTGTAGGCCTAGACCTCAAAAGGAGCAGATTCACAGATGTATTTTTTCCCCCCCCAGCTGCTTGCTTCTCTGTGAATTTGTCTCTTCCCCCTGCACGTTGCAACATTTGGGAACTTCTCCAGATAAAAAGGAGACAGAGGGTTTGTTTAGAGGGAGTTTGTGCTTGCATGCTGCTGCTGGTTCATGCTGAGACTGTTTCTGTGTGCAAGTTCCACCTTAGTGTTTTCTTGCAAAAGCCCATCAGCTGTGTATGTTCTCACTTGGGGGGTGAGGGAGGTAGTCCTTCTGTAAGGGATTGACTCTGTGTTCCCTGACCTGCAAACACCAGGTCTTGCTGATCAGTCAGTACTGGCTGTAGAGGGGAACACACTCTATGGGAAGCACTGGATTTTGGGCACAGGCGTGTTTGTGGCTGCTGTGACTTCAGTAAAGCTTAAGGTTAACTCACTTGGCATACACAGCTTTGTTCCTAGGTCTGTACAGAAGTAGGATGCATCTTTAGTAATACTGGCAAGGTTATACTGCACCCTGATAAGGCAAAGTGGTCTTAAATTGGGTGGTTCTAACCAGATAATAGCTAATGCTATTGATGAAAAATTGGGTGGTTCTAACCAGGTAATAGCTAATGCTATTGATGAAACAAGTTTTCAGGCTTGGTGCTGGGGCTGGTGCACTGGATCAGCCTGTCTCTGGCAAAGCAGTTTTGCTGAAAGGCTACAAGTAAGCAACAAAAAAAAGTGAAGCAGTGACTTTTGTTTTCCTTGATCGATGGAGGGGGATACAGCTAATTTTAACCTTGAAATTCTGCTTTGGGCCGGTCTGTAAATGCCCAAAACCAAGCCCACAAAGTTGGAAACAGGCAAGAGTAGATGTTAAATTTGTTGACTTCACCTCCTCTTCCTATCTTCTCTTTTATAGGATGCTCAGAGGCAGCATCAAGAGGTCGTTTCGGTTTATCGGACGCATCTGCTCAGTGCTGTACAGGTATGACAGCCCCGAGCTCAGGCTGTTCTGCTCTGTCATCTGGTGTCTGCCCTACTGGAAGACCTCAAATATAAACTAGCATCAAGGAGCTGTTTCCATGTTGAGAGCTGTAATTTAGAGCAGGCTGCCCCAACAAGGAAGCAAACACACACCCCAGCTGTAGTCTTGCTGTGCCATATTCCTGCTACCGCGTGTCTCTGTGTAACCACGTACAGAGAGAGCCTGCTCTGAAGGGTGGTGGTGTCTGCTGATGTGAGTTGTCGATTCTGCATTGTCCTAGGTAACTCTGGAGAGACACTGGGTACAAGTTGGAAGCTTAATCCAGACGTGGCTCTCACTGAACAAAGAGCTGATCAGCTCGTTTGTGTCTAACGCCTTGGGATACTTAAGCAGGCAAAGGAGGGATCATTGCTCTAGCAGCAGGCTGTGAAGTTGTAGAATCATAGAATCCCAGCCTGGTCTGGGTTGGAAGGGACCCCAAGGGTCACAGAGCTCCAACCCCCCTGCCACAGGCAGGGCCACCAACCTCCAGGCCTGGAGCTACACAAGGTTGCCCAGGGCCCCATCCAACCTGGCCTTGAACACCCCCAGACACAGGGCACCCACCCCCTCTCTGGGCAGCCCCTTCCCCAGGGGACAGAAGCAGTAATTTCTCCCCACATCATAGCTTTGTAAAGGAAACTCCTGTGTTGGGAGGGGAGCACCCTTCTTTCTCCTGTGAGAAAAAGAATAGCAGGGTGCCTAAAATATTTCACACTTTCCCAAAGCAGTGAAAACAATCAGTGAGTTAAGACTGCTGGGTGACCTTGAAGCATCTTCAGATACTAGTGATGGGTGGTTGGCACTTCATGGGACTGTTCAACTTTTTCCTTTTAACTGTTTGCTTGCTCTAGGGCCACATGGATGAAGATGTCCAAGCTGCTTTACTACAGATCATTCGCATGAGGCAGGGGCTCGTTTGCTGACGAGCTGAGTGCCGTGGGTCTGGAAGGCTGCTGCATCCTGTAGGACTGTGGTGGTGATGGCAGTGATCACCTTCCTGAGATCTATGTGGTGGTGATGGTGATCTGGCTGGCAATTAGAATCTCCAACCATGAAACAACTTACAAAGCTGAAATATTCTTCCTATAACACAGTAAGATGGGGTGACACTGCTTAGGCTGGGTTAGTAGAAGGTGTAGGGTGTCTGTTCAAATGGGTGTGCGAGCCGACTGTCAAAATGAGGACATGGTAGTGAAATTATTGTAATGTCTGATTGACCACTCACTAAAGCAAGGCCTAGGCCTAGAAACTCCTGTTAATCCTAGAACTTGAACTCTCATGGTGTGGTTAATAATAAACCATGTTTGGCTGAGCTTGGCTAAGTATTGTAGCTGTGTATCTCCTTTAATGGTTAAGAGAAGGGGGCTGCTTTGTCAGATAGGCTGATGGAGACGTGCTAAGGTGTATCAAGGTATGGTGAGGCAGCTGCGTGGGTAGAGGGAAGGTGTTTAGGTGTGTGTTGTGACTTGGCTGGCCAAGTTACTGGGTTATTTAAATGCAGTTGTAGTGCCTTGGCTTTTTGCAACACTGACAAATCGGGGTTTCCATCCAAACACTAAGAACCTTTGCATCCCCCATGGCTTCCCAGGGGCGTGCTGTAGCACTGGGTGCTGCAGGCTAAATAAACAGCAGGACTGGAGCATTGTGGCTTGCAGGGCAGCCTTTGGGTCTCAGCAGTCCTGCATTAATTCCCCCTTCTTTAGGGGGGCTGAGCAGCTCCTTGGGCTGCACGCTGGATAGTTGGGGTGCTGGGTTTCCTAACGCTGCCTCCTGCAAGTTGAAGGTATTTCCCTCTCAGCTGTAAATGATGTACTGTAACCTTATTTATGGGGGAAGATGCAAATAGCAAGGGTTAATGGAACGAGAAGTTATATCCCCTGGGAGTCTGCCTGCTAAACAAGACTGGGCTTCAGTTTAAACTGAAGGGCAATGTTCCCCTGAGTGAGTAAGTTTTATGAAAGAAAACATGAAATTTGGGGCTATTCAAAGGGATTAATTACAGAAAGAGCCTGATAACCTGTGTGGCTGTTTCAACAGAGCAAACAGTGCACGAGCTCTCCGTGGCTGTGGTAACTTGCTCTGCTTGGCTGAAAGCCTTTACCTGCCACTACCAAGGGGGAGCCTGGCATCCCGATGCAGAGGATCCATCAGGATCTTTGGTGACTGGAGGCTCACTTCCTTTTCCATGGTCCTGAAAAACATGGACTTAAATCAGGGTGTTGAGTTCCCTGCTCCGTGCTAACTGGGCTTCCCAACAAGCTGTCCCTCGCAGGCTCTTAGTCTCCTGGGTTTGTTGTTGTTGGTTTTTTTTTTTAGTAGTATGTTTGTTTCCCTTTTTGGCCCTTTTTTGGCAGGATCTTGTTGTGGGATTGAAGAGACAACTGCCACAGAGGAGACAGCCCCAGCGATGAATGTGCAGGGCAGTTTTTATGATATAAATACACTTAATATATTTACTGAATCCATGTCTGTAGTTAAACAGATCTGCTGCTTTCCTTTAATTCCTTAGAGGACTATTACAGAAAACATCTCAGTATATATATGTTCCTTTTTAGCCAGATTCTTTTTATGGTTGCATTACTTGAAGCTCTGATTAGAGAGGATTAGTTTTGATACACTAACTGGGGTGGATGTTGATACTGTATGTTTCCATGCTGAGGGAGCTCTATGTATGTTTTTCTAAATTCTCCCCTATTATATTATCAATAAAACGTTTTCTTCTTTTTTTTATTGTAGTGGTCAATTCTGTAAAAGGTAAAGAACTGTAAAGAGCTTGGCTGAATAGTCTGGGTAGCTAAGGATCTTGTACTCCCTTGAAAGCTCTGGCGTGCCAGGTAACAGGGGTGGGGTGCAGATGTCTGCTGGGATCGTTGGGTTTTTCCTCTCTGCTTCCAGAGCTTTGTGGGTGGTAAAACTTTGGGGACTTGAAGCTCCTACCAGTGAATTCTGTGGAGTAAACTGGCCACTTCTACACCCAGCATTCAGCAGGTTTGGGGGTGAGCTGCTGAAGGTTGCTGCTGCTCTTAAGGGAACCCTGTTCCCTGACTGGCTCACACTGCAGCGTGGTGTGGTGCTGTGGAAGAACTCCTGGGCACTGCCACAGCCTGTTCATTTGGTGTGCCTGGAGGTGAAGTTTCTCTAGTTTCACCATGAGCTCAACTTAACTTTGGCTGCTTTGCTTCATCTTGTCCAGCCAGTGGGATGTGGAAGTGGGGGAGGGCTGTGATGATGTTGGGGTAGGGACAGCACGGGTGAAACTGTGCTGAAGGAATGGCTGGAATCCCAGAATTCCAGGGTTGGAAAAGCCCTTTAAGCTCATAGAGTCCAACCGTCCCTGTCCTGTGCTGACCCAGATCCCTGAGCACCTCATCTCCCCTCTGTTAAACACCCCCAGGGGTGGGGACTCAGCCCCCTCCCTGGGCAGCCTGTGCCACAGCCCCACAGCTCTTCAAGGGAAGGGTTGCCCAGTTGCACATCTGTGTGTAGGTGCATCATGAAGGAGTGGTGCTGTGGAGCTTTTCCCAGCTTGGTGTGAGGAGTTTGAAGGGCCCTTGGCATGGTGCTGCTCTTAGCAGCAGGGCTGTGCTCAGGGTGAAGGTCCTGCCTCAACTTCCCAGCGTGTCCCTGGGAGGGGGCAGCTCTTTGGAAACCAGCACAAGGTAGAAATGGGAAACTGCACCTGAATTTCCTTGGGAGTGCTGGAAATCCCAGTGCAGGATTTCATGTGATCCACGTTAGCTTGGGCTCCTTGTTACAGCTGTGTTGGTGACACAGTGAGGTCACAGTGTGCAAGGAGGGAAGTGTAATGCTCTGGGTGTTGGGTGTGTGAACGGGGACGGCTCCAGGCTCAGATGGAGCATCCAGGTCCCTTGGTGCTGTGTGGGATGGTTGGGTTGGGGTTGGTGGGGCTCAGTTCCCTCCAGAGGGGAGGATAAAGTCTGGGTCATACCTGTTAATCCATGAAGTTCCCAGGGCAGCAATGAGGGGGAGGTGTGTGTGGAGCAGGAGGCATTGCCTGCCCAGGGGGAAAGGAACCTTTTGGTGGTCACACATTCATGGATGAACAGGAGGAACTGGGAGGTCACAGCAGTGTCAGGTGGAGATGAAATGTGGCCAAGAGGTCTGAGGGACGCTTCACAAGAGGCATCTTGTCCCCTGAAATGGTAAAAGTGGCCTTAGCAAAGTAGCCCAGCTCCTAATCAATGGCAGGCAGAACATCCCAGTTACCTAACAGTGACTTCTTGTCTGGAGTGGATGGCTTGGAAATGGCTCTGAATCCCAGAAAGTTTAGAGAGATTGCTGGTTTTTTTTCTTCCATCTAATGCTTGCATTGCTCTGCCAACTCAGAAAATTAACTTTTAATAGAAAAAACATACATATAACTCAGTCACAGCTATTAGATCAGATGGATTTTACATTAAGTGAAAAAGATGTTGAGCATTTAAGGGCCATTAAACGCTGGAGCTCTTTACTGTTGGACTCGTAGCCTCCCAGCCAGCACTCTGCTGTGAGGAATATTTATTCTTGCATTTGCAAAGCCTGCTAGATGAGGGGGAAGGGAATATGTTTTAAAGGAAAATAGGACATGGAAATGTGATGTTTTTCCACTTTGTGAACAGCTAGTTTTATTTCATAATAATTAGTTTTACACTTCATTAAATGTTGGGGGTTTCGCTTGTGTGCTCTTAGAATACAGCAGAGGAGACTGAAAACTCTCAGCAGGGCAGCAAGTTAAGAGTTTATAACCTAATGGGGGTGTTTGGGAGTGAGGCAGGGTCTTCCCAGAGGTTCCTCTTCCCTGGAGGGTGAGGGGTAGCAGCATTATTCTGGGTGCAGAGATGCTTCAACACGGCCTTTTGCCTTGCTGCTACCTGGAGTTCAGGATCTGCAAGACCTTGACAGACTTACAAAGGGTGAGTGTAGGTCAGGTAAGGTTGTAGGGTGAGCTGTCACGATAGACTTGGACAAGTGACTGTGTCTTCAAGCCTTGAGGAGTGGGGTTTCTTGTGCCTTGAGCTTTAAAAACCCCAAACCTCACCAAGAGCCCGATGTTGTCTATAAAAGTCACTGCTGTGAGAAGGAATTCACCTGTGTGGTCAGGAGATGAGCTTACGCTGCAAACTCCCCTGGAAGGACTAGTGGAGGGATTCTTCAAGGGAAGCAAGGCTGGGGGAGGTCAGGCTGGTGTTTTTCTCAAGGAGAAATTTAGTAGGGGAAAACTGGGAAGAGCAACTTGGGCGTGGGGGGAAGGTGCCAGTTGTGGGATACCAGGATTTCCAGCAGATGGAAATGGCTTGAGCTTCAGGGAAACAGCCAACACTGGCTTGCTCTTTCCTTCTGTGTGCATAGGAGGGTGGGGAGAATGTGCTGCAAGCAAGAACAATGGACAGGCTGCTAAAAGAAACGGGTCGAGAAGTCCCCATTAAGGGTTTATGGACCTGGCTTGAAATAGGGGAGCTGGAATATGCTCTGGCTGGTGAGCTGCTGCAGGGATGTGCTGGCAGAGCTGGTGGGGAGCTGTGGTACTAAAGCTGCCAGCACACGGCCTGAAATCAGAGACAACATTGTCCTCCAGGCCTGAGAGCTACAGCAGGGAGCGTGCTGGCCCAGGGGGCTCTTGAGGGTTATAGCCCACTCCTAAGAGCTTTTAGGATGAATTAGAAGGCAGTGAGCTCTTTGTGCTCAGCTTCTGGGCAGCCCTGGCTGAGGGGAAGACTTGTCAAGGTGCTGGTTTCTGTTGGGAGGTAACAAGAGGCCTGTCAAGCTGTGTTTAAGAAGTTGGCATCCTCAGTCTCCTGCAGTGGGATGCGGTGGTGGTGGGTCTGGTGGGAAGGTGCAGCATCACTGCTTCTGGTAGAGCTGGGCAGGCTCTGGAACTCAAACCTCAGCTGAGGGTTACCTGGGAACACAGGAAGGGAAGGACACACACTTTGGCTTTTTATTTCAAATCTGAAGTGAAAATGACTCTGGAGTATGTGCTGCTGCTGGGGGAGGATGCTGCTGGGACACACGTGAGCGCTTTCTGAGGCTGGTACAACCTGTGTAGAAAGCAGCTGCAGGAGGAGTCGGTGTGTGTCACACTGTGTGTCACACAGCTGTGGCACTGGGATGTGCTTCTGGCTGGCTGTGCTGCCCACCCCAGCACCGAGCTCCCCTCTCCTGCAGCAGCAGCTCGGCAGAGCACGGCTCCCCCCACGCCTGCAGCTCCTGGGGCAGCCCCACATTTATCCTGCCTTTGGATGGGGGAGACAGCAGCAGCTTAGGGCTTGGGATGAAGCAGGGAGGAAGCGCTGGTGCTACTGGGGAGCTGCTCCCACAGAAACCAGATCCCTGAAGAGCAGGTAAGGATGGGTGGATGGATGGAGACTGAAGCTTTGCAGTGGATGCCAAGGGGAGGTGCTTGGCTGTGGATGGAAAGCGTTGGTGAGAGGTGCAAGACCTTTAACTGCTGCTCTTGCATTCAGCATCGGGGGCAGCAGGGCCTGTGCCCTCAAGCCCTGATACCTGTGGGACCTTCTGCCTGGGAGAAGGTGCCCGTGTCCCCTTTAGGAGTGCTGGGCTGTCAGCAGCCTGCCCTGATCCCTAGCTTCCTGTGAACCCCAATGAGAGACAGCCCTGTGTGTGTGTGTGTGCATCTCTGTGTCAGTCTGGTGTTCCAGCTGTCAGAGGCTTTCCTGGAGGTGTGGTGTTGCTGTCTTCCACACAGCCAAGCAGTGGGTGTGATGGCCTCTGACATGGGGCCTCTGGTGTGAACACCTCTTTGTAGGAGTGATCCAGGGCTGGAGTAGGTGCCCCTGTCCTGCAGCTCTCCTGGCCTCAGGCAGGTGGGTCTCTCGTGGGTCCTGCTGTTGCTAAAAGGTACAGAAGATCCAGGAGTGACACATGTGGTGAGAGGGGTCTTTGCTTGAAGCAGAAGCTTGCAGGTTTGGGTGGAATCATGGAATCACAGACTGGGATGGGTTGGAAGGGACCCCAGGGGTCACAGAGCTCCAACTCCCTGCCACAGGCAGGGACACCAACCTCCAGGGCTGGAGCTACACCAGGTTGCCCAGGGCCCCAGCCAACCTGGCCTTGAACACCCCCAGGGATGGGGCACCCACCCCCTCTCTGGGCAGCCTGTTCCAGCCTCTCACCACTCTCTCTGCAAAGACCTTCCCCCTAATCTCTCCTCTAACCCTGCCCTCCTCCAGCTTCACTCCATCCCCCTGTCCTGCCATTATCCACCCTTTCAAAAAGTTGATTCCCTCCTGTTTATAAGCTCCCTTCAGGGACTGGAGGGCTGCAGATGCCTTCCAGTGGGTGGAGGGAGAGCTCTGGTGAGAGGTAGCAGGGCTCCAGGTTTACCAGGGGAGCACAGACCTGTGTTGCTTTGGCAGCTTTGAAGATTCCTGCCACCCCTCTGCTATTTTTTTTCATCCTCTTCTGAATGAGGGTGTAAGAGCTGAGGGAGGAGGGAGCAGAGGGCTCTCTGGTGTCCCTGGTTGGGAAGGGCTGTGGGGGCTCAGAGTGCTTCCTCTCCACAGCAGGATGGCAGTTTTCACCCGCTGCTTTCTTGGCAGCAGAGTTCTCAGCCTTGCTGCAGGAGGTGCTGTGGGAAGAGGCTTTTTTGGCTGTGGCTGAGCCAGGCTTGCTGTCCTGAGAGCAGGGGATGGCAGCGATGGCTCTGTCCTGGCACAGGGTGCTGTGCATGGCTTGTGGGCCCCACACTGGGGGTGCATCAGGCTGGAGGGGAGAGGCCAGGGGTGTGACGTGGCACAGGGGAGCATCACCCCAGTGTTACCTCTCTGCAGCTCTTGGAGAGGTCAATCTACCACTTCCCTCGTGCTGCTCTAGTGCAAAGGGGCTGAAGGAAGGGGAGGGGGGGCAGAGCTTCACAACTACTGGTGCCTCAACAGCTCCCTGGCTTCAAGTGTGCGTGCGTGGGGCTGGCTCGCTTATGTTGGTGCTTCCTCTGAATCTCAACCAGTCTCCAGGCTTGTCCTTGCCAGATATGTGACCTTGGGGAGCCAAAGGGTGTCATTTACCCCCCTCCCCCCAGCAGCACAGCCCCCAGCCCCACACTGGCTGAGGGCTGGTGGCATCTGAAGCCGCCCACGACTGAAGAACTTCCCGGGGTCACCTTTGCAGTACCTCAGCTGCAGCTGATGGGGAACCCAGGGATACATTTTAGAGTAAATTACATGGAACAAATAAACCAATCTGCTCCTAAAGTGCTGCTGTGCCTTTGAAACGCTGCCTCTCCCACGGGCTTGGTAAGGGTGTCTTCATTCTAATTGAGTTGACCTTAAAAAGAGAGACCACCCGAGCACCAAGGGAGCCCCCCAGCCCTACGCTGGGGGTGTCTGCTTTGGAGATGTCTGTCTGTCTGTCGTGTGTGCTGACAGCCCCATGGGCAGGAGGCTTTGCTGCACCCCAGAATCAGAGCTGGGCTGGGGGTGGGGGTGTGTGTGGGCAAGAGTGAGCCAGGACCTGGCTCTGGCTGTCCCGTGAGGAAAGGAAGCCCATGAGGAGAGCATCACTGGTGTCAGGGCGACCTGCTGTCTGCCCTGCCTCCTCTTCCCACCTCTCAGTCTGCCCCTGCTCCCTGCAGCAGGGCTCTGATGGTCGCTGATGGTCGTGCTGGTGGTTTGATGTCTCTGGGGATGAGGCAGAAGCTGTGGCAATAGCTTTGCACCATGGGCTGTGTTCCAGGCGCTTCCCACGGCGGCTCAGCGATCGTTAACAGTGTGCCTGTGCCCCAGCAGCTCATCTGGCAGTGCAGATTTGTCTACCTCAAGCACGATCCTGTCATGGTATTTGTCAGAGCAGCTAGAACAGGCAGTCCTGGGCTCATGCTGGCTTGGTGGTTTTCGTGCCAGCTGTGGGATAACAGATGGTACCTGCTCTGGCATAACCCCTTCTCGGCAACAGGCTCCAGCCAGGCTGAGGACAGAGGTTACCTGATCTGGCACGTAGCCTGCCAGGACAAAGTTGATGTGTCAAAGCTGCTGGAATGTGTTTGAACTGGCTCGGGGAGTTTGCACTGGATCAGCACTTGTGGGCTGCCTGCTTAGGGCATGGTTCTGCCCTGTACCTGACACCCCAGAGCTGGAAAGCAAGTGAAGTGTTTCAAAGAGGGGCTGGAGCGTGTCTCTGGCTGCTGTGTTTCAAGCTGGGTTTGGTGGCATGGGTGTTCAGGTGAGACTTTCTTATGGGAATGGCAGCTGGGGTCTCAGCATCCTTTCTGGGACCAGGAGGGGGAAGGAAAGCTCTGCTGCTTTCGAGGCAAGATAAAGAGCCAGAGGGTATGAAGACCCTGGCTGGCACAGCTGCTGTTCCAGCAAGTGGCTGCTGGAGAGGAGGCATCAGGGAAGAGGAGGCATCTCATTTGTCACCTTGAGGTGCCTATTGGATTTGTCTGGGAAAGCTGTGTACTGTCCCCATTTAGTCTGGAGGGGGTTTAATTGCAGCTTCTGCCCGGGGCTCTGGCAGGGACTCTGTGCTGCCCTGTGGCTCCCAGGCCTTTCCTGCCAGAATGCTTTCCTCACTGACAGTGTTCCCTCTTCGCTGGTACAGTGGGTGGTGTGTTGTGTGATGAGCTGTCCAGGGGAGGGAAAGCTGGGCTCAATACAAAGCCCCTACCCAGCATGGTGCCTGTGGGGTGCCTGTCTGCCTCGGGCATGAGGTGCTCTTGTATTTCTGCTCAAATAGAGACTGGAGATGTTCAGGGCAGGTTAAAGCGCTGCAGGTGAACTTCCCCTGGGCTCCAAGAAGGAATGACAGTACCTTTGCCAGGACAAAGTATGTATGTGACTCATTTCCTGGGTTTTGGGACAGTTAAAGTGCTCTGGTCTCCCACCAACCTGGGGAGTGCTGTTGGGAGCAGCTGGAGGCTCCAGTTCCTTCCAATAAAGCTTGCCTGCTCCCAGTTGTGCCCCTGAGGTCGGCACTCCCCTGGGGTACAGCATCATTGGGATGCAGAGCCCAGAGCTGCCCATCCTCTGCCCAGAGCATCAGCCCCTGATCCCAGCCCTCTCACACAGCCTCAGGGCTTCTCTGCTTTCCCTTCCTCTCTATCCCATCGGCTCCTGTCCCAGGCTCTCACCCCGCTGCTGGTGCCCACGCTGCTGGTCTGCCAGGCTCTCACCCCACGGTGGTGCCCACGCTGCTGGTCTCCCAGGCTCTCACCCCACGGTGGTGCCCACGCTGCTGGTCTCCCAGGCTCTCACCCCACGGTGGTGCCCACGCTGCTGGTCTCCCAGGCTCTCACCCCACGGTGGTGCCCACGCTGCTGGTCTCCCAGGCTCACCCCACTGCTGGTGCCCACGCTGCTGGTCTCCCAGGCTCACCACGCTGCTGGTCTCCCAGGCTCTCACCCCACGGTGGTGCCCACGCTGCTGGTCTCCCAGGCTCTCACCCCGCTGCTGCTTCCCAGGCTGCCTCTGGTGGGGTTTGCTGTACGGGCTGGGCCACGGCAATCAAAGGGGTATATTTTAATTGCTCTTTATTTGACGCTAACGAGGCGCCCGCTTCTGTAATGTGCTGCAGAAGCAGCAGATGGCTCCGTGCTCCTTGCAAGCGCCCGTCCTCTCCGCCCCAAGGAGTCACTACGTCACGTTGTTCAACAAGCCGCAGGAAAACAACGTTTTGATCCAACCTCACTTCACTCTTCTTCCTCCCAGGCGCCCTGGGCTTTGCTGCTCCGCTCGGTAGCTTGCCATAAGGCATCTCCTCCTGCCTGCCTCTGATTGGAAACACAAGCCGTGGCTTCCTTACAAGCGCGGCGGCTTCCCCACTGCACTTAACATCCCCTACAAATCGCCTGCTCGACTTTGGCATCCTGCCTCTGAGGGATTGGTTGTTTTGGTTTTTTTTTTTTTTGCTGTCATCTGAAGGTTTGAAATCAGCAATTTGAGCCGCTCACGACTGTAAATAACAGGAGATTAGCTGATAAGAGACGTGGTGCTGGCGGTTCAGGCCTCTCTGAGGGACCGTGCCAGCTCCGCAACCCCTGCGCTCTGCGGGGAACCCAGCGCTGTTAGAGAGAAACCCCAAAACGCTGCCCTGGGAGGATTAGTTTCTAGAAAAGAAGTGAAATGAATAGTCGTTTTTAGCCACATGTTCCTCATTTTCTTTTTTTTATTGCTTTAACATGTCTTCCCTGGAACGCGTTAGGGCCGGGGCTGCGGGTGCCAGCGGCACACCTGGCTCGGGCTGGAGCGCAGCGCAGCTCGGCCTTTCATCTCCTCTGGTTTCTGTTAGGATTGGAACCGAGGACTGGCCCCAGATCAGACGAAGGGTGAGCTGAAAACCATCCTCGGAGCTGGTTTCTAAGAGGAAGCCTTACAGGGCTGCGTGTGGGGGGNGGTGTCGAGTTGACGTGCTGGCAGAGGCAGGAAGCCGTTGTGTACAATATGGCAAGCAGAGCTCGCAGGCAGCCAGGCCAAGGGCTATAAATTATTATTTTAATTTCTTGGTTTATGGTCTCTTGTTGACTCCAGATCAATAGGAAAAAGGTGGATGGAGCCACCTCTTTTAATTTAAAAGGCCTCTGTGATTAGGCTCGAGCGAGGGATGGTGGGAAGCGTGAAAAGGACGTGGCTGGAAGCAGATGCTGCTTTCCAGCACGGGCTGTGTTGTTTTCCCTCTTGCTGTGTTCGTGGCTCCC
>VZTU01008228.1:48289-69763 GCA_013400835.1 Zapornia atra
TGGTGATGCTGGGCTGGGGCTCAGGGATAACAGGATGGTGATGCTGGGCTGGGGCTCAGGGATAACAGGATGGTGATGCTGGGAATTGAGGGGAAACGGGGCGGGGGAATCTGTGCCCTAAAGTCGAGGGAAAGCTGTTACAGACCTGCTGCTTCAGGCAGTTGGGAGCGTTACCTGGAAGCATCGGGAGCAAGACCAAGGTGTGGGAAAGGTTCCCCTGCTTTTCCTAAGCGACTGTTTACAGCTTCTTCTGCCTGTGCCTGCTCTGGCACCAGGCTGGTCTGGACCCTGTTTGTACAGTGAGTGCAAGGGAGGCAGCGAGGTTTGATATATAGAAGAATATCTACAGGAGAGGTACATCCACCTCCAGCCACGTGTGCCAGAGGGGTGTCCCAGTGCCCTTATCCATCCAGGCGTTCTGGCTGTCCTGTGAGCATCATCCCTGGGTGTGGATATCCTGGAAGACAAGTTCATTTATCTCTCAATCTGAGAGTGTTTAATGCAGTTTTCAAAAACCTCAAACCAACCAACCAACAGCCCTGAGGACAGGCAGGCAGGCTGTGGAATTATCCTTCCATTGAGGAGACGAGGGTGCCTGGGGAGCAGCGGTGTACCTCCCACGTTCCGTAGCTCTCCCAGGACAGAGGGACTCGATCTCTTCATTTCCCAGGCTGGCAGACTCGCTGTCTGTCTCCCCATTCAAAGCACTTGCAGTGGGTAAGAGTTGGGGTCAGTTCCAGCTTTAAGAAAAGAAATCCCCAGTCCTGTGGGCTGGAGGGGATGCCTGGCTCCAGCACAAGGCTGGTGTAAGAGCCGCGCTTGCACCGGAACCAGCTGGACCTGCTGGGCCAAGCACAACCCTTGGGGATGCTGATGGAGCTGGGACACATCTTATCCAAGAAGAGGTGAAGTGTTTTGCCGTGCCCCCCAAGACCAGTGCCCCTTCCTCCTGATTTCCAGGAGCAGCAGCTCTGGAAGGAGCTGGGGCCAAATGGCTGCTGCATGTGGCACTGGCTGAACTGGTCGCAGACTCGACTGGTGTGGGCAGAGCTGCTGCCATGCCCCCCATGTCCATCCTCTGCCGAGCCTGTGCTGGGCAGGCACGTGCGAGGGGGATGTTGGAGACAGGGTGAGGGGGAGTGGGGGGGGGCTCTGACTCTCCTCCAGCTTCACAGCCGCCCGCAGAGGTGATTTATGGTCCCAGCTGGCTGCCGAATGGGCTGTGTGGATGGCATTCTCCTTTTCAAGTCTGGTTTCTGTGCAGACCGGTCTCTTCGTAGGCGATAACTTTACGGAGAAGACTAATGATGGAGCACTGCTGGGAGCCCATCTGGAGCTGACCCCCGCCTTCGGGTACCAGCTGGTGAGCAAAGGCAGCAGAGGGAGCTGCCCTAGCAGAAGTGGGAGAGGTTTGACCCCTTTTCTCTCTGACAGGGCTGTTAGCTTTTTAGGATCAAAGCTTTTCACATTTGGTCCCTCTACTTGAAGAAGCTCAAGTGTTTCCACTGCAGACATTAGCGATTCTGGCTCCGCTCCCTGCCACCCATCCCCAGATCCACTTTGCGAGCGTTCTTCTCCTTGAAACTGTAGTTTACAAAAATAAAACCTAGATTAAAGCCAGTACAGCTGCCCTGAGGTTTGAATCAATGCTGGTATGATGTGTTGCCAAAGAGAGAATTACTCAGGAGTGTGGATTAGAGCTGTTTGTCTCCAGGAAGATCTGGTCTTCAAAGCCAGGGAATTTTCCCAGCTATGGCTGGTGCATCTTCAGCTGGGAGGCTCTGGTGTCCTTCTCTGTGGGCACCAGGCTGTCACTATCTTGGTTTTGTCCTGGTTTCTTCATCTCCTTTCTTCCTCTCCGGTTCAGTGTTCTTTGGCTGGAATGTGCTGGCCGGGGCTGCCCTCCAGCCTTCCCTGCTGCTGCCTCTCCCCAGCTGTAAAAACTTCAATACTTTACAAAATATTTTCCCTTCCTGTTGGGAGAGGTTAGGCTTCTTGTTTTGTTTGCTTGTTCTGAGCAGTCCGTGCTCCTGCTGCACTGCTGAGGGTCCAGATGCTCTGGGATGGTGTAGAAGTTCCGAGCGGCTGCCGGTGCTGGGGGAAGCGATGCTGCGGCTGAGCCCTTGGAGGAGTGGGTGTTGGTGTAGTGCTGGTGCCGTGGGGCAGTACCCCCAGAGCAGCAACACCCTGGAGCAGCAGTGCCGGGGCTCATGTGCCAGCTGAGCATGGGGAAGGTTGGGGTTTGGGAGAGCAAAGGGCTCGAGTCGAGGCTGGTTCTCAGCAAGGTGCTTGGAGCTGGGATTTCCTTCACGTGGTGCCATGTGGTGCCCATCACCATGTGCTCTGTGTCCATCCTGCCTGGGAAAGGCAGGGTGATGCCAGCTTCCCAGAGCCCCCCCTGCACCGGGCTGGTGGCACGCTGTCCTCATCCTCATCCCCACAGCACCAGCTGGGCTGAGCGTGGCTCTGCCGGACACGGGTGATGCTCCTTTGCAGGGGTGGCTTCAGCTTTGACCAGAGCTGTGCCCCACCTGGATGTGGGTTCCTGCCCTGGCTCTGGGTACCAGTTCCCAGAGGGACAGTGTCCCTCCAGGCGGGATGGGGGTGTCCAAGGCCGTGTGCTGGAGGGGAGGAGAAGCGGAGAGCGTCACAGTGCGGCAGAAGTGATGGGAGGAAGCAAGCTGCTGGCTGTTCCTGGCAGTGAACTGATGAGTTTGCCAGGCTGATGGGTGCTCAGCACCAGCTCTGGTGCTCGGTGTCCTGCTCTGGGCCTGGAGCTGGGGCTGAAGCCCTGCAAGCAGGCCGGGTGCTGGGTGACAGCTGGGATCTGGCGCTGGTGACATTGGCAGTGGGTGCTGGGCTTCTGACTGCTGGTCAGGCCAGACCCTGTGTGTGAGGGGTGGGCTAAGGGTGGCAGTCATGGGGGGTTGGCCCCAGAAAGGGAGAAGGCAGTGTCCCCAGGGGCGTTTCTGGGGCCAACCCCCCATGACTGCCGCCTTTGAAGCAAGCAAAGCTCTCCTCAGCTGGGCTTGGATGAGCTTGGGCACTGGCTCAGCACTTCTGATGGGGAGCACTCTCTGCCCCTCGTGCCCCTGTGTTTTGGGGGTTTGCTTCTAAAATACGTTAGAAGGGGGAAAGGCAGGGGTCCCAGGGGACGTCTGGATGGTGAGTCCCACTGACCAGTCCTCTGGGCACAGCAAACCCAAACGTTGTGGAGTGTGATGGGAAGGGAGCCGGTCCCTTGAGCTGGCTGGGGGGAGGTGGGGCAAGGCGCTGGGGTGTTCTCCAGTGTGTTTTCAGAGAAGAAAGGGTGGGGGCTGTGCTGGATGTTTTGATGGATTAGGGCTTTATTTATTAATGTTCCATTTCTGCCTTGTTTGTCCATTTCCTTTACGAGGTCGTGGCTGTAAAATATAAATAGCACCCGTGGTGGATCCAGTCTTGCCAGTTAAACCCTGTGTAAGAACCCAGCCTGGACCTTTCAAACCAACCCCCAGCCTGGCACGGAGGAAGGGGGAGCCACCAGCTTCCCTGCTGACGGGAGAATTTGGTCCAACAAATGAGGACCTGCTTCCCTGTGTGTCGAGACCCCGGGATGGTTTAATTTCTGTGTCAGTGCTAATTGATTGGAAGCAACAATTTTGCCAGACAAAGCTGTAAATTAGTTTCAAATGGGGGAAACAGGCCACCCACTGCCCCGAGTATCACGTTGCAGTAACAACATTAAACACAGAGCAAACCATAACCCAGGGAAGGAAAACCCAAGTGAAACCAGATTTCCCCTCGTTCCCCGTTCCCCAGGAAAGTGGAACCAGATGGTTTGTGGCTTTGATAATGGGAGAGACTGGTCCTCTCTGATAGGGCTGAAGTTAAGTGCCGCACAAAGGGATGGGCTGAGGAGCTGAACCTCACAGGCAGGAATTCCGCCTCCGGAGACCGCCGGCATGTGAGAGCCTCCCAGTAAAAACAGGACAGAAAATTGGCTCCCTAATTGCAGCTGAGCCCTTCGTGCTGGGCCGGCGCCTCTCATCGCCCCCTGTGAAACCCCAGCGCCGCTCCCACAGCTCCCAGCTGCACACGTGGGTCTCTCTGTGCTTTTCGGGTGCCCGGTGGGTGTTTGTGAAGTGCCATCGGGGTTTGGCTTTGGGAGAGGTCCGTGCTGCTCCCCGGGGGCAGGAGGGGCTGTCTTCCTCTGCGGTACCTTCAGGCCCCTCTGGAGATGGGCTGGGCTGTGCTGAGCATTGGTGCACCAAACCCCTGGGCTGCTGCATGTCTGGTGCCCTGGCATTCGGGAGGTGAAGGGGTAAAGGTCTCTTTTTGGCTTGTTCGTAGGGTCAGAGTTGTTCAGGTTGGAAACAACCTGCTGGGTCCAACGGGTCCAACGTCGGCCCAGCGCAGCCATGTCAACTGAGGGTGAGGAGCAGGGGGAAGGAACCTGTCCCAGGTCATGCTAAGCATAGCACTGCCTGTGCTGTGCTGCCTGCCCATCTGTGGGTCCTGCCTGTCTGTGGATCCTACCCATCCGTGGGTCCTGCCCATCCATAGGTCCTGCCCATCTGTGGGTCCTGCTTGTCTGTGGGTCCTGCCCATCCATGGGTCCTGCCTGTCAGTGGGTCCAGCCCACGCAGGGCATACTGGCAGCAGCAGACACAGGGATGTGACAGTGTGAGAGCTGGGTCCAAGTTGGATGCCTGTCACATCTCGCGCACCGTCCCCAGGGCAGCACACTGGTGTGCTGGGGGTGGTGAAAAGACCCCCCTGCCCTGGGAGACCTGCTGCAAATTCAGCTCCGGGCACAGGAATCCTCTATTTCCTCTGGGAAGTTCTCTGGGCTGGTGCCTCCCGACTGGCTCTGAGCTGTGGAGCCAGGCAGGCTGAGGGAAAAGTTTCCTGCTTTTTCCCATTTTTTCTCCCCCTGTTGGTGTTTGGTTTCTGTTTGGGTTTGAACCAGCACTTCTTCCCAAGCCTGGTCTTCCCCCGGCTGCCTGGGAATTCCCTGGGCAGGGCCGTCTCCTGGTGCTGCAGAGGAGCAGGGCCGTGGTGCAGGGGGGGACCACGAGCTCCCATGGGCAGCTTTTGGAAAAGCCTCTTGGCTGCCTGGCGCTGGGCTCGGAGCAGCCGCCAGCGCGTTGTGCTGGGGGTGAGGGCTCTGAAAAACCAGCAACAAATAATTGCCATTTCCTCTTTGCCTTGCGGTGAGGCAGCATCTGAGCCCGAGAAACCACCAGAGCTGGCTGGAACGATGCACCAAACAGAAACCTCCACCCAGCCCCGGACAGCGCGCTGTGCAATCGCTTCTCAATCACTGTGGGTTGCTCCAGCCGCAGATGCAGAGGCTGACAGCCCAGCAGAAGGTGGGTAGGAAGCGCTGCGCAGACCCACACGCGTGTGTGTGTGCTGGTCTCTCCTGCCTGGGGAGGGGTTTGTCTTGCTCTTCCTCACCCAGAGCAGGTGGGGAGAAGTCAGCTGTGTTTGTGCGTGGATCTCCGGGCCCCGTGGTGAGATGCTGGCTGGTGAGGGTTGGCCAGCCAGGCCCTCGAGGAGATGGAGTGAGCACCGGCCGTTGGTCACTGCCCTCAACCGTGCTTGTGCTGCTCTGCAGCCATCGTGTTGGGGGCCGAGGCAGCCCCTGAGCATCCTGCCAGTGCTGTGGGTGGTCGGTCTGGCAGGTGGGATCTATGGGATGGGTGCTTGTCTCAGCCCTGGCGTGAACAAGGGGCTCCATCCCTGCACAGGTGGTCTTCCATTGCTGCGCTGTCCACGTGAAGCCTTCTGCTCCTGGCTCTTCCCGAGCTGTCTGTCATGGGTGGCTTTGAGCAGGTACCTGGCCAGATGCCCAGGGATGCTCTGGCTGCCACACCTCCTGCATCTCGGTGTCGCGGCGGGGCCGTGCCCTTGGAACAAGCCCCGTACGAGTGTGTTTGTGCTGGCAGCAGCTGGGGCCAGGCGGTGCCTGACAAGTGTCAAAGCTGTTTCTTGGTCCCTTTGGCACGGTGCTGGTGAGACACAGGATGACATGGCCACGGGGACCGATAGGAAACTCCCAGTGCAGCCAGAGAACACCCCATGGTCCTTGACCGCATGGGCTGGCGGCGATGCTACGCGTGTGGCATCATCCCCAGGGTGACAGCACTGGGTCCTCCCAGGCTGCAGCTCTTTGGAACAACGAGACAGATTGCTTTCTCCTTTCATTATTTGCAGGTCACTGAGGCTTTGCAAAGTGCTCAGGGTGACACAAACCCCAGCTCAGCTCAGCCCATCCTGCGGATTGGTCAGGCAGGGCTACGGGGAAGGAGGGAGGAGTGGGGGCACCCGTGTCCTCTAATGACCGGGCTGGGTGTCTTCTCCCCATCCCAGGTCCCTTTCTCATTACTATGGAAGAATCCAAGCACCTAACAGCTTTTGGCTGCTCACTGGTGTGACACTGGACAACGTGGACCACGCCATTCCTCCGGCTGGTTCCAGGCAGGACCAGCACCAGTACCATCTGCCCCAGGCCGTGGGGCTCTTGGCTCAGCCATGCCTCTCTGTTGGAGGGTCACTCCGCTCCCTCCATCTCTGCTGACCTGGAAATTGGTTCTGGGAGTGCTCTGTGTACACACTGTGTGGCAGGGGCCCTGCCCGGCGGCCTCTGTGGTGTGCTGGTTCGTTAAAGGTCACCGGCTCCACGCAGATGGTCAGAGCTGAAGCTGCCGGGGGGCTGGGGGAGACGCCGTGCTTGTCACAGCCAGCGGGGAGCAGCTATTCCCAGTGTCAAGCAGAGAGAGCTCCTCTTCTGCTGGGAAGGATGCTGTGCTCCTGGGCTCCTCACTTGCTAGGAGGAACGCAGATGCTGAGGAGAAACACAGGGCTCAAAGTCATGCCGATGCGCTCTGCCCCAGAGCGGTACAGCACGGTGTGAGCCCAGCATCTCCATCCTGCATCCCCTGGGTCCTGAGAGGTGCAGGAAGGAGCCGTGGAGGCACTTAGGTGGTCCCAATTCTGGGATGGAGGATGGGCCTCGCCCTGGGCTGGGGATGGGGAGGATGCTGAGTGTCGCCTCGTCCACTCCACTGACGGCTTTTTGTGCTGAAGAGGCAGATGAGCTGTAGGGAAACGCACGTCGGCGATATATATTTCCAATTAAAGCACAGCTTGGTGCTGATTAGATCTAGAAGTTACATCAAGAAAGGGGAAAAAATGTAAATAAGCAGCATTATTTTTCTCTCTCTCCCCCTCGTCCTCTCGACAGATGGAGCCGCGCTGATTAGATTATCTGATCTCTTTCTGAAGAACACGTTGTTGATGGGAAGCTGTCTCTGTGGCTTCGCAGTGCTGACTCTGCTCTGGCTGTGGGGACGGTGGTGTTTGTTCCCTGCGTCGAGCTGTTTCCACCAGCCCCGGTACCCTGGGCACCGTCCCTGTGCCACCAGCCGCTCCTGCTGGTGACGGGCCGGCTCCGTCTGCTCCGGGGAGGAAGGTTTTTCTTAAATGAAATCACTTCCTCGGAGTAATTACACCAGCTAATTAGGGACCTAATTGGCTAATTAGAGCAAAGTGACAGTTCCTTCACGGCGCGGGGAAGGAACACCGCGTAACGGCAGGAAAGCTGCCGCGCTCCTCGCTGCCAGCACCCGTGCTGGTGATGGAGGCAAGCAGTGGAGGAGATGCTCCACTGCCTCATCGGCAGGAGAACCATCCCCACGCCCCAGGATCAGTCACTATCGAGCCTGGGTAGGGGTCCCTGCCCCTTCATGGGGACGGGGAACACACGGGCTGCAGCTGGGTTGGGTGGGTGCCGAAGGTCTCGTGGGGCATCAGGTCTCTGCGCAGGCGGTGTCAGAGCATGGCACAGTGCTCCAGCCCCGGCTCCCTGCACTGGGCTTGGCTTGGCGGCTGCTCCAGCTTGGGAAGGACCCAAGGGAAAGGCTGGGTTTTACTTTCCCTGTCTTCTCACTCGGTTCAAAGGGAGACGTGAGGCTGCCCGAGCCCGTGGCTTGGTTCGGCCGTGTCTGTGGGAAGCCGCTGGATGGGCTTCGGTTCTTGAGGGCTTGGGTGGGAGCTGGAGAGCTGGGAGCTGTTCCCCGCCCCGGCACTGGTGTGGTGTGGCCTCAAGCCAGTTTCTCCACAACCCCAGGCTGCTCTCTCTACTCTTCTGCCAGCCTGGCCTTATGAGGCATCTCCTTGGATGTGTCTGTGTGATCAGAGCTCTGATCTTGTCTGGAGCCCCGTGTGCTCCACCTCCAAATGACTTGGGCGTGTAAATGCTGCCTTACTGCTCCTGTGGGCAACCAGATCTGAGGTCTAAGTCCTTGTTCATGAGTGATCTAACCCTGGAGGGCTGTACAGTCTGGCTGGCATGTGTGTGTCCGACAGCAGCATCCCCAGGCATGAGGATTTCCATGTCCTGTGATTCTCAGCACGTCTGAGCCTTCCACATCTCAAACAGCTTGTGTCTGTCTCCATCCTGGGATGCGCAGACATCCTCAGCTGTCCTACCCAAGGACCTCATCCCAGTTGGATCCGTGAGGGCCAGAGCAGCCATCCGGGTCGGGTTCTGGGTGGGCAGAAGGTGGTCGGTACCTTCTCTCTCCTGTGGGATGCAGCACGTTCCCAGTATCGGACCAGCCTGAGATGGCTCCAGCCTCCTGCTTGAAGAGGTCTCACCTCTCCTGAGCTCATCATACCTGGCCAAGGCCAAGACACCGACCGTGTCCCCGCCGTGGGGACAGAAGCAGCAGGAGGACTTGCTGTTCCTGGCTTCCCCCTCCCCACGAGCATGGCCACAGCAGTAAGAGGAGCATCCAGCTGGGTACCCGTGCATCCTCCCTGCCCAGCAGGCTCCTTCCCAGGACTCAAGCCTGTGTGCTCTCCTCTCCAGAAGCTCTGTGGATGCCTGGGTGTGTTTAACAGACAGGGAGATGAGGTGCTCAGGGATCTGGGTCAGCACAGGACAGGGATGGTTGGACTCGATGAGCTTAAAGGGCTTTTCCAACCCTGGGATTCTGTGGTTCTGTGATTGGGCACACCGTGCCTCACTCCCTGGGGAGCTTAGTGTGTGGGGGCACCCCCAGCCCCCTCACCTTCCCAGGATGATGGGAATCAGCTCGGTAACCAGCATCTCTCTGGCAGAAAAGTTTTTAAATGAGAAAAACCCCACCCTTTTTATTTCAAACAGAGTTTGTTTCACAGGATTTGGGTTTCCTGGGGAGTTTGCTTGGGGGGGGGGGCAGGGCTCCCAATCGAGCCTTTCCCTCCTCTCTGCCTTGAAATACAATTTTGGGCTCTAAAGTAAAACAAAAAACCCTCAGTTTCCAATTGACGTTTTGACTTGAAATGTCATTTTGTTTTTAATTGAAGAACCAGAGCGAAATGACATTTTAAGTCAAAATGTTAATGTTTTGTTTAGACATCTCCCATGGGAAAATTCAAATGTTTCATCAGAGCTGACATTTGCCTGTGAAAAAAATCCCCAAACCCGGGTTCCTGGGTGCAAGGGAGAGGAGGTTTTCCAGGCTGGGGTTCCAACGGGCAGCATGGGGTGGGCAGGGGGTCCCTACCCAGAGCCCTCGGGCTGCTCCGAGGAGCAGAGCCAGAGGGATGGGTCAGAGGCTCTTTCGGTGGAGGTGAGGGGTCGCCAGGCTCATGCCTGCAGTTAAGCTGCAGTTAAGCTGCTGCATCTCAGTGAAACCCTCTGGCACTTGAACTAATGAGCTCTGCTCGTTCTGCCTGGTTTACAAGAGAGATCTGGCCTCCCCAGAGCTCTGGGGTGTCCCTGGAGCTGTGGGTTTCCCTGGGTCCCCAGCGAGACATCCCCATTGCAGGCTTCAGCCCTGCTTTGTGCCCGTCTCCAGCGGGAAGGGAACAGGAATCCAAGGCACCCCAGAGGGTTTCTTGCCCACATCACCCCAGCAGCATCGGCGGTGAGGTCTCCTCATCCCATTGCACCCCGTGGCATGAGGACACCATTTGCACGCTCTGTTCTTGCTCCAGAGGTGTGTTCACAGCTGGGTGGGATGGCTGGAGAAGGTCCTTCTCTTTGGCCACTGCCTGGGCTGCAGGAGGAGGAGATGCAGGAGCTGCCCAAACACTGCCCAGCATGGGCAGAGCGTGGTGGCCTGAGCCTGGTCCCCAGTGCCCTCTGAGTCCGGATCACAACTCCACTTCTTCCTCTTCCTCCTCCTTGGATGGAGGTAGCTCAGGGTCAGAAGCTGCTGGGCAGGAGTGTTATCTGGAGCGCAGGAGAGGGAAGAAGTGCCAGGCTGGCTCAGCCCGGTATCAAAGGCAAAGCCCTGAACCCCAGGACGGAGTGAGACAGGACCCCTCCCTGCTGCTTCCCCCTCTTTTCCTCGAACTCGAGGAAAGGGCTGTGTGTCTCTGCAGCCACCTGGCTCCAGCAGCCACAGAAGCAGCTGGCAGACTTGCCTGGCTCTCCCAAAACACCCACGTCCAGGCTGGTTCAGGTGGCTTTGGCATCTCTGCAGCCAGGGATGTGTGAGCAGGAATCCTGCTGGTTCCTGGGAGCCAGGGACGGTGCTGAGCCTCTGGGAGGAAATTAAAAATACAGCAGTTCTCTCTCTCAGACATCTTGCCTGGGGGTTAGTGCCGTGTCTGGGTTTGGGGGTTTTTTTTCCCCTTCCTTATCCAGAAAGAAAATAACTCTCCAAGAGCTTTGGTGTTTGCTTCTGCCTTGGCAGCGTGCCGCAGGGCCGGGTCGTGTCTGCGAGGGGCTGCAGGGAGAGCACGGCAGTGTCTGTGGAGCAGCAACAGGGCTGGGGGGGACACCCCAGTGTGGGCATTGCCTTGGGTGTTGGGGACCCACAAACACACTTGTAGCTCCTAAATGTGGCTCCTGCCCAGAAAACCAGCGCTTCCCACGCGCGCCTTCCCACCTTGTCCTGGCTCGCTGGGCCCTCGGCACTTTTGGTGGGAGCACCCCTGCCCTCTGCTCTTCCCAAGCCGCGGGTTTTCCACCTCTTTTCCTGGCTGTGCTTTGTGGCTGTGGTCTCCCTGCAGCAGCACGGGGCTCTGTGGGCAATCCTGGATGCTGAGAACACCAACCCCGCAGCGCCTGCCGCGAGCCGAGGAGATAGCGGCGTAATTGGGCTGCGCTGCCGAGGTTTGAGGTGTTTGCAAATGCTGAAATTACCTGTAATTATTGCTCAAAACCACCCGAACCACATCTCCTGCGAGCATAAAACCCCTCTGCGTTAAGGCGCTGGGCTCTGCCGAGCTCTGGCAGGGCTGCGGTGAGCCGATGCGCGGTGAGCCAACGTGCCGTGAGCCAACGTGTGGTGAGCTGATGTGCCATGAGCTGATGTGCCATGAGCTGATGTGCCACGAGCTGATGTGCTGTGAGCCAACGTGCCATGAGCAGATGTGCCATGAGCCCATGTGTGGTGACCTGATATGCCATGAGCCGATGCACGGTGAGCCAACGTGCCCTGAGCTGACGCGTGGCACATCCTCACTGCCAGCAGGACCAAGGCCTGGGCAGGGCAATGAGAAGCAGCTTTTGCCTTGTCGCTGGGCTCTTGCTGCTCGTCAGGCTGCTTCCTCTGTCCATTTGCATTTGCCGGGGTTTCCTCCCCTTCCATCCCCATCCCCCTTTGCTGGGGCTCGGAGGAAAGAGGCGGCGTTGCTGTGACAGCGCCGGGAGGATGCTCCCAGCCCAGAGCTGAGCCCATGGACCTTTGGGCCGCACCACAGGTCCCTTAATATCACCTGAAGGCCCCTGGTCAGCGCACGACCATCATCCCACATTAATAACATGTCAGGGCCTGACGAGTCTGAGCTCCATGGCGAGCCCAGCACCTCACACCTCTCATGCCAAGCATCCTGCCCTTGGCCTGGCTGTGCCGTGCTGTTTCGGCGAGCTGGGGGCGAAGTTCCCAGGGTTGGCTGGACATCCCGGGGCTCCCATCCCCTGGGGGCACCACAGGCCCCCCCCCCGGGCTCCTCTTTAATTGCTGCTGTTCAGAAACACTTCAAAGAAGGTCTCTCGCCGCCGTGTGCGGCGCGTGTTATTAGATTTGTTTTTGGAAGATGATGATAAACTGTTGCCATTACGGAGGCAGACGTAATTATCTGGGATCTATTTTAATCTATTCCGCCTTTTAAATATTCTCTGCTCCCTTTTAATAAGAGGTAGCATCCAGCCTTTGATGTTCCAGCGGAGGTGTAGAAAGCTCTCCTCTCCTTGCTGCAAATGTTAATTGAATAGCCTCCCTTTCTCTTCATTAGCTGCATTAGCTTGCATTAACACCTTTTAATATCTCTTTAAAATCTTGTTCAATTTACTTTCTTTAATCTTTTCCTTTCCCAGAGTGTTGCATCACTTTGATCCTCATCTTCTTCTTTTCTTTGATGACAACTTCGAGTTTAATTTGTATTTGAATTGAAATGGAAATTTCCTAATTCCCCAGAATTCAGCCTGCCTGTTCCAGGGGTTCAGCATCTGCCTTTCCATGTGGTGCTGCCCATGCAGGGAGGGAGAGCGGGGCTGGGGGGGGGCACGCAACCGCCCCTGTTGCTGCCTGTGAGTGTGCCACTGGCCTGGCATCCCTTCCCAGCATCCCCCCCCCCNCCGCCACCCCCCCCCCCAGCATCCCTTCCTGGCATCCCCTCCTTGCAGCCACGCTGCCCGCTGCCTTGAGGGTCACAGACGTGAAGGGCTCCCACACTCGCACCGTGCCACGCCAAGCTGCACCGAGTTGTGCCAGTGCTCAGCACCGTGCTGCATGCTCCCGTGAGGTGTGCTCACAGGGGTGCCCTGCCGAGCTTGCAGAAGCCCCTCGCTGCTGGGCAGCCCCCAGATCTGGGCTCTGGGGCAGCAGCACGAAGCCCTTTATCCCCTGCCAGCATGGTGAGGGGATGCTTGTCACCTCTGGCGGGACTTTGCAGTGGAGCAGGGTGGGTAACGCCACACTCTTCCCCTCTGCCAGCCCCCTCCTCACCACTGGCTCGGCCGGTGGGGCTGGTGGAGCTTTGGGCAGGGAAAGGGCTGCAGGCAGCAAAGCCAGGGCCCATCTGCCCACGGCGGAGCTGCCAGAGGGCTGGCAGGGATGCTGCAGCATGTCTCAGGTGTCAGCGTTTCATGTTTACCATTCAGTGGCCTGAGATACACAGTGGGGCAGAGGGTGTTGCCCCCCCTTCTTCCCGGAGCAGGACCTGGGGGTCCTCCAGCCCTCCCAGCAGGTAATATCCCCGTTTCCTCTGCAGGTGGTGTGGGGAGCATGCAGCAGCCCCTCCTGCTCTGCGTGGCTGCTCCCTGCACACCCAGGGACTCGCTCCAGGTGCTCTCTGCTCCGAAGGCCCGTGGATCCCTTGGGTGCCGGCTGTTGCTGGCGCTGAGCATCGCAGTGCAGCCCGTTCCCCTGGAGTGGATGCGTCCCTTCTAGGGGCGGTGGCACAGACCTGTCACAGATGCACTGGTGTCCTCTGCATAAGTCACTGGAGCATCACCTCAACCTCAAATAACCCTTCCCGAACCACCCTACCAGCTGTCAGCCCAGGTACCCAGTGGGTGACTTCCCACTGACCCAGGCAGGTGGCAGAGCGGGTGAGCGTTACAGGGGGCTCGTGGCCACCATAGACCAGCATCTTCCTCCTCCTCACTCCTTACACCAGTGAGTAGCCAGAAACGGGATCCTGCTGGGAGCTGCAGGCTCAGACCCGGAGGCTGCCGGGAGCTGGGCAGGCATGGTGGCACCAGCCCTGAGTCGTACACACATCTCCTGGTGTGTGGCATTCCCCATCCTCCCCAGGAATTTTTCTGCCCTGGTTTTCCCTCTTGTTTCTCCCAGGGGCAGCGGCAGGGGGGGCGAGGCTGAGCGTACGGAGGGCTGAATGATGTGTTACAAGGTCAGGAAGGTTTATTGCTCGCTCTGCAATTAAATTAAACACCAGCCACGGGCGTTCAGGGTACATACGGATGGTTAATCGTGTTCTCCATGCCTGCTGCCTCTGCCACGTGGTCCCCAGGGCCCTGTGCCTGACTCCATCCCCGTATCGCTTTGATGGCAGCAGAGCCTGGTGTCCTGGAGCCCTGCTCCAAGCAGCTGCAGAGAGCTTTCTCCTTGGGGTTCTGGGGTGGGTTTTTTTTTTTAGGCTTAAAGCAGAATAAATCATCTTACTCTTTAGAAAGAAATATTCTTGCTTTATAGACTATTCCTGATACCCTTCAGTAGAGCACTCCACACCTATTAAGGACCAAACTGGTGTGGATTTTAGCAGCAGTATCCGAGATGAATCACTCCTTCCTGAGCACTTTGAGCAACACCCGTGGAGTTCCTCAGAAGGGATTGTTGGTTGATACGTTGCTCATGGGCTCCAGTTGCTGTTGCACTCATGGGCGAGTGGTTCCGTACCCCAAGCTGCTGGGTTGACTGGTTTGGGTCTTGTTTTCCAGCTGGTTGCTAGGCATGCCAGCCTACTGAGGAGCAGAGGTGAGTCTGCCATCCTCCTCCTCCTCTTCCTCTGGAGTGTCAGAAACACAGCAATAGTTTCTGGCAGGGCTGTGGGGGTGACGTGTCTCTGTGTTACCCATCCCTGCCATGATGTGACGAGGGACAGGAGGCACCAGCATCCACAGGACCTCGGTGTCACGTGCGTTATCCCTTCGGTGCAGCCGCAGGAGCGGTGGTACCCGCAGCTCAGCTGGGCGCTGGATGTGCCCCAGCCCACCCCATCAGCTCATCCCCCTTCAGCCCCTCGGTCCCTTTCCATGCAGGGTGCTGCTGGTACACCCCCAACCCTGACACCCCCATCAATGCCTTCCAGCAGGTCATAGCACATGGCTGTGGTGAGCACTTGCAGCAGACCCAGCACGATGCTGGCTTCTCCAATGAAGCTGGCCACCTTTGCTGTGGCTTGACAGCGGGGAGACGGCACTGCCTCTCCTCAAGCCAACAAACAACCCCTGTCCCCAGCATGGAAATGAACCCCACATCCCCAGGGAGAAAGCATCCGGGTTGCAGAGGACTGTGCGGTGCCCTTGTCAGACAACTGCGTGCTCTCACCTCCGCGGCTCTGCCTCCGAGGGATGGGAACTGATGGGGTGTTTTGCATCTCTCTCCTCTCTAATCCCTGTAAAGGAAGCTCTGTCTTTTTTTGAAGCGTTGCTCTTTTCCTTCTCTTCTTTGTCTGGGGAGAGGAGCTTTGCTCGGAGGCTCCTGCTCTGCAGCTGCTCCTGGGGAAACGGGAGATTTGTCGCTTCCAAATAGCTGTGTTCTCGCCCGCGCTCTGTGATCCTCCATTTAAACCAGAGGCAGCAGCTAAAAGCACCTCCCAGGCTGGGGGAGAGCTGTGTAAGATGGAAGGATGCAGGGAGGTGTCTTGGAGGGATCACAGCTTATCCGTGGGAATAACAGCTTCCCTGGCTGGGGAGGTGCCTTGATGTGAGGTTATGGAGCATGACCTCCCCCCAGGCACCAGTCCCTGAAATGGCAGAGAGAGTGCAAGGGAGGAGCTGTGCCTGGGAGCTGGGTTTTGGTGCTGCCTGCCCATCCCCAGCCCCCTGCCATGGCTGGTGCCACATCCCGGGTGCATGTTGCATCCCCTGCCGAGTTCCCTCCCGGGAGATGGTCGGGCTGAGGTCTTCTCACCCCCCACCTTGGTTTTGGTGTGAATGTTACTAACTTGGGCTGGCTGGAGAGGCCCCTGCAGACATCATAAAGCTCAGCAAGGCCAAGGGCAAGGTGCTGCACTTGGGTTGGTCAACCCTCACTGCCAGCACAGGCTGGGGGTGATGTGATGGAGCAGCCCTGCGGGAAGGGACCTGACGGACACAGAGCTGGACATGAGCCACCCACGTGCCCTCGCCAGAAAGCCAGCCCCAGCCTGGGCTGCATCCCCAGCAGTGTGGCCAGCAGGTCGAGGGAGGGGATTGTCCCCCTCTGCTCTGCTCTGGGGAGACCCTCCAGCTCTGAAGCAGATGTACATCGCCCTGCTTACGTTCCCTCTCCAAACCCCTTGGTGACCCTCACACCCAGTGAAACCCCCTGGCCGTGACCCCCCTGAAGAAACCCTTGGCTCAGCGTGTGGCACAGCGGGTCGTGGGGCACAGGCTGGTGCCAGCACAGCCTTTTTGTCCCCTCCAGAAAATATAACCCCCATGCCCACTGTAGCTAGTAATTCCAACCCCAGCCCGGGAGCCTGCCGCTCCATCACGTCCCTGCCTGATCCTGCCCGTGGGGCTCGGGTGCTGTGCCCGGCTCTCCTGGGAGCTCTGCATCAAGGAGGCTGTGTAACTCAAAGTGGTTTTGTTAGGAGCCTTGAGTAAGGCCTGGCAGCTCCATGTCCTTGCCGTGTTTGCCTTGCTGGCGAGGCCGCGCGGTGTTTTGATGCTCAAGGTGTTTCTCTCATGGTTTCCAGTTAAAACCAGCCCAAGGAAACACAGAATCCGAAAGCTGCCCCTGTACAGGCTTGATTTGTTTCTGGATTTGAAGAACAAGAAGCTCTGAGGTGCTGGGGACTGTGTCACACTGCAGCCTCGCTCGCCGAGGAGGACGCGGGGACGGGGAGGTGGCAAACTGGATGTGCTGGGGATGGTCCCAGCCCGTGCTGCCCCTGGCATTTCCACGCTGCCTTCTTGCCAGACAGTGCTGCAAGCAGGCAATGGGGGCTCTGTGGCCGTCCCTCCCAGCATCTGCCTTCCCACTGCCCTCCCACAGCGGCTGTAAGGCGCCAGTCTGTGTCTCTTTACTGGTTTTGCTGGGATGCCAGAGCGGGATGGAACCGGTGGATGGGATTCCCACGCCATGCCTTGGTGGAGGCTGCTGGGGAGCTGCCCCTCAATAATTTTTACCATAAAAAAGGTGATTTGAACATTGCTGGGGGACGGTGCCCATGAGAAGGGAAAGTAATCCCAGTCTGCTGTGTGCTCCAGCCCAAGGAGCCGCCAGCATCCAGCACAAGCTCAGCACAGGCTCTGCTTAACCAGAGAAGGATTTCTTCTACCAGGGTGGTGCTACTTCAGAGGGCTGTGCACAAGAATGATGAATATTTCCCATTATTAAACCCAGTTTTAGCTGCTTGTTACTTTGCACAGAGCTTGGAGGGGGGAAACTTTCTGTGGGCAATGTCGGCTTTAGGCGGAGACTTTGTCTTGGGGAAGTTTTGGCAGAAGCAGTTCGACCACATCTGAGGGCAGAGGGAGGGAAGCAGTCTGCTTTGGCATGTTGGAGAAGCAAAACAAAGCTGGTCTGCAGGGATGCTGCAGCGTGGCGGGCACCCAGCTCCGAGCTGCTGCGAGCTCTGGGCTCGGGCTGGGTGGGCAGGGGGGAGCTCAGTGCCGTCGGTCCCCTCGCAGTGGGATGTGCCTGGTTGCTGCCCTGGGTGACTCTGTGTGTGCCAGTGCAGGAGAGATGGGCTGAAGTGGGCTGAGCTGGGCTGGACTGGGCTGAACTGGGCTAGACTGGGCTGAACTGGGCTGAGCTGAGCAAAGCAGCCAGACACCCTGCTTAGCATCAATCCTCTGTGCTCCCAGCTGCCTGGGAAGGGGGAAGGGGGCAAAGCAAGCAGAAGGTGCAGAGATGCTGGAGGTGGGATGCCAGGAGGAGCACCTTGGGGGGGGGTTGAGTTCCTCCTCTAGCCCTGCCCTGAGGCTCTCAGAGGAAAGCCTTGCCCTCTCCCTTTGCTGGGGCATGTAGCAAAGAGAGAAAGTTGCTCCCAAATCTGAGTTCCCATCATAACCAGCCTGTTGGATTGGGGGGGGTTAACCTCAGCCTGATGCTTCCTCAGGGCCTGTGGCAGCTCCTGGGGGCCTGTGGGATGTCTCTCCCCCTGTCTGGGGGGCTGGCAGGCGGGGGCAGAGGGTAATGAGCCTCCTGGCACGCTCACAGGCTGCACCCCTTGCTCTTTGACCCACCAGTTGAGGCGTGCAGCGGGGAGTGTGTGTGTGTGGGTGCTGCCGAGGTTCAAAGCACCCGGCTCCCTGGGTGAGCTGCTCGTAGCCCCGGATCCCCTCTGCCTTTTGTTCTCCCTTTGGAATTTGCTTTATGTGAATGCTGGAACAAAAGGCACCGTGCTGGGCCGTGCACATGGCTTCCCTGTGGGCAGGAGCCACAGGAAACCCTCACAAGGTCTCCAGGGCCCCTCAGCACGTCCCATCCCATGCGAGGCTCCAGCCCATGTCTGCTCGCTGGTACAGGGGGGTTCCGTGCAGCTCTGGGACCCACATGCCACATCCCCCTGCACACAGGGGTGCCCAGGCTGGCACAGCACCCCCTGCACGGGGGGCAGCAGGGTTATGGGGATGGGGTGCGCCCTCAGAGGCTCTGCCAGCCTGGAAGAGGGCAAGGACCAGCCGTTGCTTGTGGTTGGGTTGTTTGGTGCTGACCCACTGGTTTTGCTCCACTCCGCAGGGGTTTCCTGGGCTGTGAGACCAGCTCCTGCAGCTGAGGGTCACCTTTCATCCAGGGTACCACCCCGTCCCCCTCCAGGAGCCACTGGCTGATCCACGCAGTCACCTCAGGCACGTGGCATCTTTACTCAAGCCATTTGAGCTAAAACCTGCCCAGGAATGAGCAGAGTATCCCCGGGGCCGGTGTGGTTTGGGGCTCAGCCTGGGAGCTGGCATGCAGCAGGATGCACCATCCGCTCCCAGCATCGCTGCTCTGTGCACTGGGCAGGGCAAATGAGGTTTGGTAGCTTCACTTCATCCTTCAGCCTGGGGGCTCAGGGGCTCTGCTGCAGCCTCCTGTCAGCTGGGAGCATCTCAGGACCAGATCTGGGTGCTGCTGGCTGAGGGTGAGTGGTGATGGTGGTTATCAGCTGCAAATACCTGATGGGGAGCTGAGGGTGGAGATGCTCAGGCTGCACCTAAACAGGAGCACATCCCTGGTCCTGAATTTGTTCCATCCCTCCCTCTGCTGCAGTGCAGTCCTGCGATGGGAGAGGAGTGCTTTCCCTTAAATCCTGGGCTAGGTTCTCTGCATTCATCCAAAGGGCTTGTTGAACCCTTTTCTTTGCAGATATTTAAATGGGAAGCTGGCAGGGTTATTAAGCAGAGAGCAGTGAATTTATTCTGGTCATTTATTATTGATAGGTGACATGGCTCTATTTTAATAGTGTTCTCTGATCCTGCTGCAGTGCAGCCCTGTGGGGATGGGAACAAGCCCAGGGGGAAAAGCAAAGCCATTCCCCATGGTGCTACAAGGTGACAGTTCATCCAGGAGCCCAGCTGATGCTCCAAGTTGCTCCTTCCAGCGCCCAGGTCAGTCTGGTTCATGGAGGAAGAGGGGGCTGAGGGCAGAGCAGGCAGAGCCTCTGTGCTGGGCACATCGTGTTGCCCCAGGAGCTCTCACACTAAAGCCCAGGAGGGTCTGCAGCCCCCCGGGCCAAATCCTGACCCTGCAGCATCTCAGCAGGAGCTGTGGTGCTGAAGCAGCACTCGTGGAGGGTCTGGGATGCTGCAGTTTTGGGGATGCTTGCCCTTGCCAGCTGGCTGCCTGCAGACAGCCTTAGTGGTTTCTGCAGGAGCAGGCAGCTAATCCCACCCTGGGGATGGGGCTGTGGGTCCGGCATGGGTGAGGGGCTGCGTAGGGCCCCCCCAGGGGCACAGGAAGGGTGAATTGAGGCACAAAGCCCGGGCAGCAGTGGGATACCACCCCCCCAGCCCTGCCCAAGCTGCGCTAATCAACTCATTAAGCCTCACTGAAATAATCAGAGCCTCCACCTCCAAAAGGTGCCCCAGTCCTTGCTGAGCGCCGGCGCTGAGCTCAGCCAGCTGCACGTGCAGGTGCTGCTGCCATGAATCCTCATCCCAGCCAGCACCAGGCCCCGGCGCCGGCTCTGCCTGCGGGCAGCACGGGCAGGAGGCGTTGGGCAGGACACCAGTGAGGCCTCGGTCGTCCCACGGCTTCACCTCTCCTCCCGCTCTGCCCTGGGCCTGCAGCCGGCCCTGCCAACGAGCTGCAGCCTGGAGGAGCATCTGCTGCTCCAGAGCAGGCTTCCCACTCAGCGGGACCCTGCGAGCTGCTCTCAGAGCATCCGACAGCCTGTTTTCCCTTTGATCCTGTTATCTCCATGCCTGCTGCATGGCATCCACCCTGCCAGGGTGCCGCGGGGTGCTGAGGACATGGGGATGCACGAGCACCCGCGGCGCTTCACCTGCCCCAAGCCGTTGTGCTGGCCAGGGCTGGCTACGTGTGGAGCAGCTCCTGAGCCGATCCTGCCTGGCTGGGGGCCCCGCAGGCCCCTGCTTTTGGGGGGGACAAACTCCTCTGGGGATGAGCAGAGATCCCTCTGGGCCTTCCCCAAGCGATTTATTCTGCCGCCGCGCCACGGTGCCAGGGTTTGCTCTGGGTTATGATGTGCGGGGGTCTGGAAATGAAAGGGAATATTCTGCCTTTGAAAAGGAGAGGGATCTGTGCTAGACCTGGATATGAAACACCCCCCCCCACACACACCCCCACCCATGTGTGTGCACACGATGAAAAGCTCCCCCTGAGTTCCTCCCGTGTAATTGGGATGAGAGCTCCCCGCGCCGCCCAGCACCGCGGGCGCAGAGGGGATGCAGGAGCAGAGACACTGAGGCACAGCCCACAAATCCCAGGCTGGGCCTTTAGGAATTAAAGAGACTGCTGTTAATCTGAGCTGGGAACAAAGCAGGCCGCACACCCCCAGCTCACCAGGCCGGGCTGGGCCGCTGCTGGTGTCAGCTTCAATTGGAATAAACAAGCGCTGCTCCCCGGCAGAGCATCGCTGGGAGCGAGAGGCGGCTCCGCTCCCCACTGAGAACCACTTGCCCAATTTCTGCTCATTTTTAAAGAGAGGCAGTGGTGGAGCTGAGAGGGTACTCAGGGGTGCTCATTACCACTTCTTCTTCGGGAGAGTTTTCCTTCCAGCACCCATAGAAACACTTCTCGCTCTCGCTGGGGGACTCCACGTCACAGCTTCTTGAGCGCTGGAGAAGGAGGAAGGGAGGGAAGTGGGGAGGGGGGGGGGGAAAGAGAAGTCTAAACTGTTTGGTTGCTTTAATAAAGGAGCCAAAAAGGTTAATGTGGGGAGAGGAGGCGGGGAGAGGCTCCTAGGTTCCTCCTCGGGGGCACTGCTGTTTGGTCTTGCTGAGCCAACTCGTGGCATGGGTTATTCCCTGCCGCCACGAGCAAAGTCCTTAGCAGGGGTAAGGTGCACGTGGCAGGTCCCAAATTCCCCCCTCCCCACCCTCCAGCAGCGCTGCCCTCATAGAAAATATTAATCGTCATGGAGAGGTGGGGAGCGTTCCAGCCCTGGAGGGGCCAGTGGCCTGTTTGGAATGGGGTTCTCTGCTGTTGGTCTGCACGGAGAGGTCTGGGCTGTCACGGGGAGGTTTTGGGTGGGAGCATCCAGCCAGGCTTGGGGGGGGTGTCTGCACTGCACCCCCAAATCTTCTACATCCCCTCCCAGTACTGGGAACCTGGCATTGCTCATCCTCATCTTGTCCTGGGAGACGAGGCAGGAAGGAATGGGGATGGGACAGGGGCTGTGTGGGGATGAGGCAGGGGGCGAGCA
>VZTU01008229.1:0-21413 GCA_013400835.1 Zapornia atra
CAAGACATTTAGTATGTTCACTTTAAATGTCACTGATGATTATATCATCAATGCGTTCGTTCAGTTTGTGCAAGATGCTCTAAATTCTTCCGAGGGCAAAATCCAAAAATAATAACCCATCCTTCCTGACATTTGAGATTTATCATGAAGCACCACAGGAAAACAATAATGGTTTCTCTCTACAAGCAAATGGCCTTGTGTTGCTTTAACTTAGATTAATAGGAAGAAAACCCAAAACTTAAGTGGTACTCCATTAAAAATGCTCTCTTCGTATAGTACATGAAGTAGCCTGTAGGGCACAAGTCAGACAGTAACCAAAGTATTCTAATGAAGAATCTCCTACCCCAGATTTCCCAATGGACTGCTGAATTTCATTAAGAAACTCCAACTGCTGCTCTGCATCTTCTAATTGCCCTTGTACTAGCTGACAACGAATAATTCCTGTAAAATATTCAAACATTTTATTGCAGTTTCATCTTCCCAGTTAGGCACATGATTTCTTTTCCTGAATCAACCTTTTGTCTCCCCAACCTCTTCATGAAGTGATGATATGAGAAGAGAGAATAGATCAAAACTTATGGCAATGCAGATTTTATGTACTTCCAAATACCTAGAATAAGCCATGCATGATTGATACATTAATATATGCAATGCTATAAATCAGTGTCATGGGAAGAGCTCATCTTTTATATTATGAAGTTTAAAACAGTAAATCTTTAACTGGTTCTAGATTAAGTAGAAGCACCATAAAGTCTGCCTTCTAAATTCAGAGCATGTACAAGAAACAATTAAATCTAAAAAAGCCCCAACAAACCCCAAAACAACACACATATCTCCATTCATACAACCAAACCACTCCTACCCTCTCAATTTTTCATATTCTTTGTAGTTTCAGATTCAAAGGCAATGGCATAGTCAAGGAGAAAAAAACCAAGGGAAAATCTGTGATGCAAGTGTGACTCATATACTCTTCCATTTTCTCAACAGGAAGTAGACTTTACCAAAAGTGCTGGCTTTTATTTCTTTTTTCCCCCAAAGAACTTAACATGTACATCACAGCTATCCCATGTTCTGACTTGATCATGATTTTCTATCTAATTTAGGGACACATGTAGACATAGGCAGCTTGTTCTATTAACAGCCCTTGCTTTTTATTTATTTCTGTGGCACTTAAGAGTCCTCTAGTTCTTAGGCACTATGGAAATAAAATTTAAAAAATAAATATTAAAAAAATGCAGCCACATCTCTGTCCTTAGAATTAATTTGAGAGTTCCAATTCAAAAGAGAAAAGTTTCATTTTTCAAAAGGAAGAGCAAAAGATATCTCCGGTGACAAAAAACCACTCCATGAATCAGGAAGTACTGTCCAATGCTCTTGTTGAAGTAGTTCTAGATTTTCTTAGTAGCAGTAGTAAAACCTGATAAAAAAGCATCATCTCTGTCTTAAAACTAGTAAAAAACAAAAGTGTAAGACCTTACCAGTTAGTGCAGAAACACTTGTTTCATCAAGTGTCATAGCAGTCTTGTACCATTTTAAAGCTTCTTTCACTTTTCCTTGTAAAATCATTTGGTAGCCAAGTTCAGTAGCAAATTCTGCATTGTCAGATGCCAAAGAAGATGCTCTTTCAACTAAGGTTTGTGTATGTTGAAGGATGAGTTGGTTCCGGCCACACTAATAACAAGAATAAATTTTAAGGTTTTCTTATTTTTCAGATTCACTTAGAAAAACACACAAATACTGCTATAGCAATTGAGACAAGAACATTTGTAAGGCTAACAATCTCCAGCTATTGGGACATTAAAGTGTGCTGTATTCACGCCTCAACATACAATCCCATTCAATAAAGAATAGTTTATAGTTGCTTTGAATGCTCCTTAAAACAATTCTGACAAATACAAAGCTTAAAGAAAGCTTCAGATTCAAGGATATGTGACTTTCACTGCTGCATTGAGAATATGGCTGATGGACAGCTGAATGTATTTTCATTGGAAATCTGTTTTGCATTTAAAAGCAAGCAGTAAAAACAGCTTTAAAAATTAGATAGCTTAAGTACTGTAATTCACACCAAATGTAAAACTTTAAATATAGACTAGTTAACTTAATTCAGTTGTCTGCAATCTTCTACTTTTTAGTAGACATTTAACATCTGTCTACCAGAAAAGAAAACAAAAAATCAGCATATAGAGATAGCTGTATGCTGCTTAAGAAAAAAAAGCATTAAAAATATATATACTCACTGTTCTACTGAAAGCTAGAGCCATTTTACAGAAGAGCTGTGAATTACGTGGTTCTAACTTGTCCAGTGCTTTAACTAGGTCTCCCAGTCTTGCTGAAGCCTTGGAGAAAAAGTAAAAGAAAGAATGAACAGATCAGGAAGACTGCACAGTTTTCAATAAAAACGAGTCACATTTTTCTATGCAATACCTTGACATTTAATCTCAGAAGTCTTCAGGGCTAAGAGTAAGATTTTGGAATTCTGAGAAAAGTACTTTGGAATAATACATTGACAATACAGTAGAACATGCGTCCTCCAGACATGCTCTAAGAAAGTGAAAGATTTGAGCTGAATCTGACATAATGAAAGCTTCATTCCTGGGCAGCTTTACTGAATTGCAGTCTGCGACTTCTTTTGCTAAATCTTCATTTAAACTATACCAGCATTTTTGTGTAATGAGAAAATGAATTTTAAAACACATTATCTAAATTGACACAGATCATCATTACGCATTTTAAACTTTCTTGGAAAATGGCACAAGCACCATGTGTAGAAAATACATGAGTATATCCCTGTGCAGAAAAGAATCTTGGGAATAGAAGGAAAAGTCAAAATGGGTTCTTAGAGCTAAAAAAACCCAAGTAACTGTCAAAATAGGGCAAACAAAGCACACGGCTATAAAACCTCACATCACAGACACTAGTTAATTAACTATGACCACCTTCAAAATATTTATTACTGCAAGACCTCATTATTTCTCTTACATCAATTAATGAAATACTTAAAATTAATTGAAGGCTTATAACAACTTATGTATCTCTAAAAGGAGCCCTTAAACAATAAAAGATTGTTTTGATGATTCAGATCAACATGATTCAGTTAACTAACTGTCCAGAGGAGACTTCTGTTTGACTTGATTCCTATTCTCTAGAAACATGAAGGTAAAACGTTATGTTTCCACTGGCATCCAGAAAATACTCCAATAGGCTAGAGTGGCTGCTTGATTCAGGGTAGGTGAATGTACCTCTTCCTGCAGAGTAGTAGTACAGGACCAAAGTATGTGAGAAGACATAAAGAAGATAGTGCATGTGGGATCTAGTCCCACAAAGGCTGTATTATGCTCAACAGTCTGCTACGAAAAAGACTCACCGCAGAGATATTTCCTTCCCTGCAGAGATAATGTAGTGCCTCCATTCTTATGGCTTCCAAATTGAGGGCATCTTTCTGCAATAATCTAAAGCCAAACAAAAGGTGAATGCAAAGAAACCAAACCAAAACCTCTGCTGCATCCTAAAATTGAAAGAAAATAACTCGTATTGCAGAGTCACACCAGTCATAGCTCTTGACTGAAAGCACAGCTTTGTTACTTCACGCCTATCTCAAAAAAGGTCCTCTTCCATCCAAGATGGATTGACGTATTTATGTAGCATCCTTACCAAATGGCAAGGCTGGGTTCTAATAAAACTTAGTTTAGATTAAATTTATTTTCTTAAATAACTACTTTAACTTATTCAAATTCCCATCTACTTTTATTTCAAAATGTTCTTACAGTGTAAACATGGCAAGAACACAATGAGCAGAGTGCTACTTAACCTGTGTGCTGTTTCAACTGCCTGCTCCCAGTCCTGCAAGGCCAGCTGGAGCTTCATTTTCTTTATGAAAGCAGGAATGAAGTTTGGAAAGTTTGCAATTATCTGGTTCACAGTTTCCAGAGCTCCTGAGTAATTGTGTCGGACTTCAAAATACTGTGCCTAATGGAACAAAGAGGGAAAAAAACCCCCACCTTGTAAACTCATCAAAACCAGTAAACTCACATTGATGAGGAGATTCAGAAGTTCTTTCATGCAGAAACCAGGAAAAAGAGCTAGTAAAAGAAAAATCTTTTTAAGTAATAGTTTTTACTTCAGCATCAACCACAACTAGACAATAGCAGGACAAGGGGGAATGGATTAAAACTAAAGGAAGGAAGGTTTAGATTAGATATTAGGGGGAAGTTTTTTTACAGAGAGAGTGGTGAGGTGCTGGAACAGGCTGCCCAGAGAGGTGGTGGATGCCCCGTCCCTGGAAATGTTCAAGGCCAGGTTGGATGGGGCCCTGGGCAATCCTTGGGGTCCCTTCCAACCCATGCCATTCTATGATTCTATGATCATTAAGTCCAACTGTAAGCACCACACCACCATAATCTCTAAACTATCTCCTGAAGTGCCACATCTACCAATTTTTTGAGCAGCTCCAGGAACACCATCTCCCTGGGCAACCTATTCCAATGCCTCACCACTCAGTGAAGAATTTTTTCCTATACTCCAATCTGAGCCTCCCCTGGTGCAACCTTAATCCATTCCCTCTTGTCCTGTCACTAGTTATCAGGGAGAAGAGGCCAACACATACCTCACTACAACCTCTTTTCAGGTAGCTGTAGAGAACAATAAGGTGTCCCCTTAGCCTCCTGTTATCCAGGCTGAACAGCCCCAGCTGCCTCAGCTTCTCCTCATAAGACCTGTTCTCCAGAGCCCTAATCAGCCTAGCTGCCCTCCTCTGCACCCTCTCCAGCACCTCAATGTCCTTCCCATACTGTGATGCCCAAAACTGTACACAGTACTTGAGATGCGGCCTCACCAGGGCTGAGTAACAAGGGTAAGATCACCTCCCTGGCCCTGGTGTTCACAGAGTTGTTACTAGTGTGTTACTAGTTATAAGCAAGAGATAGATACATGTGAGGAGTAAAATATTTATCTTAAATTTCAAATAACTTTATATGAAGCATCTCACAATTTCAGAATACTAAACACAACCCACAGTTGTTCAAGTCCTGAAGTATGCACCATCTAAAAACTTACACTCAGTAGGTTACTGTTGTTGTTGCCAGAATTAATGATTAGTTAATTGTAAAGCAACTTATAGGGTTCTCCAAATAAAAACTTCTTCATTTATATGGTATTTGATACTTTTGAATTTGAATAGAAATTAATTTAGGGCTTAAATCCTCTATTTTACTTTGATGCTTAAAATTTACTTACTATATTGAAGGTGACTGTGTGCGTACTGTTCTATTTCAGACTTTCAGAATCTGCAGCTTCTGAGAGTTAATTTCTTAAGTCACAGTAAAATAGCTGTCTAAAACCTAACTGCAGTAACTAAATTTGAGATATAATGCTAATTAAAATCAACAGTCCACATACAGCCAAGCACACACGCTCAACCAAATATTATTCTGCACTCTTTACTGAACTTTAGGCTTATTTTCATTGAACTTTTTTTTAGTGTGTTTAGTTTTAGAATATTAAATTTTATATTAATGTATAACAATGTATGCAATATAAATCATAGAATATCCTGAGTTGGAAGGGACCCATAAACAAGTAGTACACTCTGAACAGGAAAATATGTAAAGAGAACTCATGTCACTCCCTTAATGTAATATAACCAAAGCAAACACTTGAAACCAACTAATGATGGTTAAAAAAGTACGTTAACAAAGTTCATAGATGATCACACTACCACATTTATCTACTTACATATTTTGTCATGGCACACAGCAGTTTTGTAATGTGGATAGGTGTCCCACTTTTGCATTTTCAGGTGATTTGAAACCCCATTTCTTACATAAAAACACATGAATAAAACAGTTCTTCTATGCATAGTAAAGTCATCATCTCAATATATATTTAGACTGACTGTATTTAATCTGTACTTTTCTTTTTTACATTGGTGTTTAGTAAACAACAAAGTATCATCTAGGAGCTAACAGTATTCCAAGGAGAAAAAACAAAAGGTGCATCCCTAACATATGTAAAGCAATATCCCACTGCAGCAACATTTTATAATAAGGAAATATACTAATACAACATGAACACCCCAGAAATTCATAATTACATATATGGTAATAGACATGGTAGACCATTACTGCAACACAGACACATCTCTTCATCTAGATCTACAAAGGAAGTGAAAAGTCTTACAAACTTGGCTACTTATTAAAATTAAGCAAACTATTTAAATTAGGCTGTCTACCACAGGAAACAGAACTGTCACTATGTTTGCATTGTGCTAGTCATCAATTTTTATGACAACTCTTCTATATTCCTTAAATAATTTTATAAATCAAGTGAAACAATTTCTACTAAAACCTCATCTTTTCCTGTGAACATAAGAGTATGACTAGACTGTGTTTCCACTCCTTGGAGGAACTGTTATCATAGGTAACTCTCAGCATCTAACCACTCTACAACGTGAGGATGACATTTAAGAAGTGTTAAAATCATGATGTAAACTTACTTTACCAAGCAGAGCAAAAACATCGTTGCCTTCCAGCAATGCTTCATCAAAGTATTTCAAAGCTTTTTTAATATGAGTTTCTTTCCCAGAAGTAAGATCAAGCCATGCTTTCAAAATTAACCCCTGTAAATAAACACAAACTGGAAGTCTTCACTAGCTCGGTAGTAAAAATGGTATGCTAGATATAGTAGTTGAGTAGAAAGAATCTAAAAACAAAATAGGACATAAAGTATATACTTTTAATAGTTAAAAGCATATATTTAAAAATATAACCAGTCTACAGCATTACCTAATATATTGGTAATTCCAGAATTAATCAAATAGTGTATTTATGTACATGATTAAAAATAAATTTGCACCAAACTATTGTAACATGTTCAGCAGAACAAAGCCTTGTAGAAGTGATCACGTAAGAGTGTAAGAGTATATTCTGCAACATTTCTAAGTTTTAAAAGCATATTTTCTTAATATTTTGTTTGCAGGAAACACAGAAACAAATGGGGTGCTTAAACAGGAGAAGCATGTTTCATTCTTCTGCTGATTAAAAAGAAAAACCTGTGTAAGAAAGGCAAAGGTCTGACATTTCCCAAAGACCCAACCGTATCAGTAAAAAAACAGAATACTTTGAATTCTTAAAAGGCGAAACGTGTCTTTCCATTCAAGGTATAATTTATCGTAATTAATTAATTTCATTTCTCCTATGTGTTTCAGATATTATAGATTAAGTAAATCAAATCTCTTTCGAACTGCTGGATAATTTAAACAGATTAGAATTGCCATCAAAACAAAAATTTAAACGATAAAGCATGACTAGCTCTTTTGTAACATAAAATTTCATTTAAAATTCAAAAGTCAGTAGAAGAGCCCTATGCCATAATTGCTACAGAGTGATTTTTTTTATAACAGAAACTGGTTGAAATTCATACACTCCGTCATTTAAAAAAAACCTGAGGTATTTTTTTCTATATAAGGGGCACATAAAGCATCTTATCAAAATTAACTGTATATACAAAGCAAATCATATCTCACTAAATTTAAGCACCCAAATCACCTCCCATATGAAACACATAGAAGTTTGTAATGTCAAGTCTAGGAAAGGAGATAATCATAAGTTAAGTTAGAAAAAAAGGAAAAAATGTATTTTCTATACATTTAAATGCTGATGTACATTTTTATAACCTGCTGTAAAAAACCCTAATAAAGACAATTAAGCAGCATTCTCAAATGGGGTTGCTTCAAAAAAACAAGAAAACAAAAAATCAACTACTACAGCTTCAAAAAGCAAAGTAAAGAAATACTGATATTTTACCACTATGCCAGTTCCTTACTCTTTTTAGAAAGTAGCGTATTAATGCTGTGAGGTCCCTAATTACTTCATTAGTAAAAAACTCATTAATTAAAAATAACTACTATTTTTACACCATTACGAGCAATAGTTCAAAAAGCTAAGCCATTACTTAAATTCATAATGTAATTTCAGAAATTAATGTTTACAATAGTTGCAGATTTTAACTCACATAATATAAGCCATAAAACTGTAGATGACAAAATGAGCAACGTGCTGACCCACAGAGGAACAATTCAGAAACAGCACTTGTGTTTATACTCATTTCAGAGAGCAATTATTCATTCAATGTTAACAGCTCTGCCTTGAAGACATCTTACTACAAGCAAAAATACGTTTTTGTCCTTCCTTGAACTGAAACTGACACCTCAAAAAAAAAAAACCAACCAAAAACCCCAGTATGCTTTCACAAACCTCTTCCAGTCTTTAAAGATTCCATCAAGTTTTGATGCCTGCATATAAATGCAGAACTCATTGCTACACACACTGCTTACACAGATTTTAAAATAAATTACATCCAGTAAAACCCTACATGAATTTTGCCTTTAAGGGCTTCTGAATATTTAAATTCGTGGTCCTCTGGGTATTTTTTCATCTTCACATTCAAAACAGATGTCTCCCTCTAGTGCAACAATCACTTAGTTTTTTTCTAAGAATTACGATACTCAGTAGCAAAGCTGGCATTATGACATCTTATCTCCATTGGTCAATGCAAACCTCTCATTTGTTAGTTGAAAATGAATACTTAGCAGACAAAAATAATTATGGGAATTCTACTTGGCCCAGTCAAATGAATTTATGACATTGAGAAAGTTAAGTATTAGAATGCAAAACAGCCAAAGGAAACCTCTAAATGGCTTAGGTGCACTATACATGGTCCCATTACCATTTCACAGAGGAAAATAAAGAGTTACCTCTTTACCACCACCAGAAACTTTGATCATTCTATCAACATATTCACGGGCTTTGTCTTCACGACCAAGATGCCACAAAAATAAGCCAGCAAAGTACAGAGCCTTCTGTCCTGCTGTTTTACGTTGCTCCTTCATTTTCGTGTCCAACTCCAGAATAGCATCACGATCTGAAAAGGTTTTGTTCACAGCTTGTGTTGACAGTATCTCCAAATAGTATAAAAAAGCAACACATAACCCCAGGGCTTCAAAATCAAACACCGCTTTCTGTGTTTATGTTGACATATACAGAAAGGCAACCTCTCCCAACTAAAAATATTTATCAGGTACAGACACATAAGGCAGAAGGGTGTTCCCATCAACATAGTCATTTGTGCAAGAACCCTGCTATTCGTTAAGCCTTAAGATTTGTAGCTGAGACTTCTGCCAGCTAAGTGGAAACCTGACAATAAGGTTCACATATACCAGTGCCCGCCAAATAAGTAACAAGTTAACTGTAATGCAGCTCTAAAATGCTGAACATGAGATGATTTATCTCCGGAACCCCTGGAAAATGCGTGAAGTGTTTCTCAACACTGAAACTAATTTTCTTACATACTTATTGTCAGTTGCTCTCATCAGCTTAATCCCACATAGAAATTTCATCTGCTGTGTAGGACTGTCATGGTTTAACTCCAACCAGCAACTGAAGAGCACACAGCTGCTTCCTTGCTTACTCCCCATCCCGTGGGATGGGGGAGAGAATCGGAAGAGTAAAAGTGAAAAAACTCATGGATTGAGGTAGAGAGAGTTTAACAGGTAAAGCAAAAGCTTCACACACAAGCAAAGCAAAATCAGGAATTAATTCACTGTTTCTCACTGGCAGGCAGGTGTTCAGATGTCCTGAGGAATGCAGGGCTCCAGCACACCAATAGTTACTTGGAAGGACAAACACTATCAAACATCCCCCCACTTCCTTCTTCCCCCAGCTTTATATGCTGAGCATATCATGTGGTATGGAATCTCCCTTACGTCAGTTGCATCAGCTGTATCCCCTCCCAACTCCTTGTGTACCCCCAGCTTACTCACCGGTGGGGTGAGAAGCAGGAGCTTTTAGGAGCCATTAAAATCAGATGTCTGACTCTTACTGCTATGACTTTCTCAGTGAGTCTTGAAACACATGATAATTTTGCTGCCCTACAATACTAATCCTCAGGGACTCAGATAAGGAGTATGATGTGAAACAGGTCTGACTAATGGCATCACCCTTAACAAAATGTCAGTAACAGTTATAAGTCTGCACAGTCAAGATACCAGGGCAATAGTTTAATTATACTCTGGTTACCTGACAAACCATTGTGGTTTTGAGAACGTAATTAGCAAAAGAACCTCCAGTTTTTAGACAGAGAAACCAAGTATCAACAGTCACAAAATTCTTAACTTGGAAGGTCAGGGTAACTTGAAAGATAGAAATGGTGTGGTTTTAACAAGTTCTTAAATTGCAGTTCTGCTCAAAAGAACATGTAACAGACAAGACTGAACTGTAATCACAAGAAGCTTGAGACTATTTTTTTCCATAAAAGATCTTTCATTAATGTAGATAAGTCAGACTTTGTATGTGTGTGTGTGTTTTATTTTAACATTCAGTCTTACTCTTCACAGTTTTGTGTTCTGGTATTTTTGTTTACAATTTCGGTAAGCATCCCTCAATTCAGTACTAGATACTACATCAATTGCAAACCTTTTAAGTTAGGCAAAATTAGCCTACCAGTCTCAGATCTTGGCACACAGCTATTTAAAACATGAAGCAGTATTGTCTTAATTAGCATACCTGGTTTAGGGCTCTTTTTATGGGCATAAATCAGAGCCATCATTGTACAAAGTGACACCTCCTGTTTGTTTTTAATAGACTCCAGCTGTCGAATACCCTCTTGGATGTCACCTAGTGAAAACAAGTGCAGAATAAGCTATAATGCTTTTAAAGACCGAGAATATCAGCATCAAAACCTCAAGCTGACTTCAGTTTTTCCCTGATTTTTTTCTTGTGTTTTTGATAACACTTTCTTTATAACTTCATTATTCACACATCCATTTTCACTTGTTTGTCTAAGTCTTTCAGACACAAGAAAGCGAAAAAGCATCTCAGTGCAGAGAACTTGAAAGGGAGTTATGTGCTAGTTCTGCCAACTGCCATAAAGATGAAAATCATCATTATTTGCCTTATGCAGGGCATTGAACAGCTCTTTTTCCTCCTGTTTCTTTATATAGCCAGAATTTTTGCCTTGTTTGCGTGAATCTTTTGAACATCAATAGAAGAGACATCTTGAAAAATAGGAATGTATGACTGTAAAACAAAGAGAAGTCTGGGAGTTTGGGAACAGACACAATACTTCACAAATCTTCTGAGCCCTTCCTAGTGCTCTGTCACAGCCCTCCCCCACTTCAGTTTATTTACTAGTTTTCTGTAACATCCCTGACATATGGATTTAGCTAAACTAATTTCTTAAAACAGTTTAATGTCCATAAAGCACTCCTAATAGCTATTAGTCATCGGGTCCTCTGAGGCAAACGGACATAGCAAAGTTAAATACAGCTGGACTGAAGGGAAAGAGTATTAGCTAAAACAAGCAAATTTATCTTTGTGATACAAGACAATGAGCATTTTGGGGGAAGGGGGGAGAAGCTCAAATTTCCTCTAAGGAACCCGTTTATCTGACCCACATTCACACAATCAACAAAAAGAAAAGAGAAAAAAAAGTAGTCCTTATTTCTCACGTCAGCACTACGTGGTTTAGATCAGTTTCACTCAAACCGGGACGCCTGTGTGAGCCAGCCCATGAAATACCTGCACTCTTCTCCACAGAGAGCTCCCAGCCTCCGGAACGCTGCTTTATTTCTATGTCGTTTCTTTTCTTTCTTGTGACACAAGGCAACCCCATGTTTTGGGAGAGCGGCAGAGAGGCAGGACAGGACACCCAGCTCCCCAGCCCTGCATTACCTGCTCTGAGGGCGCCGTAGGCACGGTAGAAAAGGAACACCGGATCGCTACGCAGCCGCCCCATCGCCTCATCCGCCGCAGCCCGGACGTGGTGGAAGTAGCCTTCTTGGCAGTAATAACAGAGCAGGGCCTGCGGGAGAGGCAGCCTCGGTTCACGCGGGTGAACGCTTCACCCCGGGACGGCGGGAGACCGTGCCGGCCGCCCTGGACCGGCCCAGCCCCATCTGCCCCCTCACTCTCCCGCCCCAAGCTCCACCGCCTCCCCCCCGCCTCTCACCGCCCCCTCACCCACTGGTCCCAGCACAGCCCAACACCCACGGAAAGGCCCAGGGCGGGACAAAGGCCCGACAGCGGAGCCCACCTGTTGCACCTCAGCGTCCATCGTTGCTACCCGGCGCCGCTGAGGAGGGGCCAGCGGAAGGGCGAGGGGAGCGCCTAAAGGCACGCTGCCATTGGCTGGCTACTCGGAGCGCCCGCTGCCATTGGCTTGGAGGGAAGGAAGGCGGGAGAGACACGGGAAGAAAAACTTGTGAAAAAAGCTGGAATGTGTCTGGCGGCCTATTGGGCTCGAGAGAGACGGGGGCGGGACCTGCCGGAGAGCCCGTCCCGCGCCATTGGGTGAGAGGTGGAGGTGGGAGGGGTCTGAGCCCAGGTGGGCGGGGGGGTGTGTGTCTGCCCGCAGCCGTACCTTAGGGCAACCGGCACCAGCTGCTGGTCCCGGTGCCGCCGGGAAGCTTTGGCAGGCCGTTTTTCTGGCCGGCCATACGACTACGTGGCCCACACCTGGGGCAGCGCTGATAGGGCTTTGACGGCTGAGTACCCCACCGCATGGCGCCGCTGTGTGACCTTTTGAAGCAGCTCCGCGCAGTACTAGCGACCCGCGCGGAGTCGCCGCGCTCGGTGCCCGACAGGCACCGAACCCGAAAGCCCTGCGTGGGGGCCAGAGCCAGGCCCCGTGGGCGCGCTCACGCGTACAGGGTGCAGNNNGGTGGGGTGGTGGGGACACGGCGCGTCTCGCACTGTGGCTTCTCGAGCCGCTGTGCCTTCTCGGTGCCGCCGTGTCTTGGCGCCGGGTAATAAAGACAGGAGGAACATACAATAAAAAATGTAGCCTTTATTACTTGGGCGCGTTAGTAATGTTCTTCAGCGTCAGCTAGGGTAATTAGTAGCATCTTCCTGCATGCAGTTCACTAATACAGTATCAGTCAATAATTTTAATAAAATTAATCTATATTTAGTTTTCCTGTGTAAGAAACGTAAGATGTCCTGATGTGTTGGAATATACAATTCTGCTACTTTCTCTTCGTGAAAAAATAGTGTGGACCCAAGATAACACTTAGAACTGTTCTAGTGCGGCATGGATTGAAAAACTAACCCAAAATCTGTGAGTGAGTGTGAGAAAAGATGAAGGATTCTGTGAAAGAAAGGTTGTAGCTGAAAGCTCATGATGCAGGCACTGCTTAGACATTCATCTTGAACGTTGCACCGTTTCCCAACAGCAAAGAAACAACCTTGGAGTTTTAGAAGCGAATCATGAACTTCTTTTGCAGAAAGTATTGACATGTTTGGAAATACTGTAAAAAATAAGAACCTGCGGCTATATCCGTTCTCAGTTATATCTTGTTCTCTGGAGTTCTTCTGTGGAAAAAGTGCTATGGACAGAAAGTAACAAAAAATGGTGTGACATCAACCTGAAGATAAAATTCAGTTCTTGTTTTATGTACATAATGCTGAAAAAGAAAAATAAAATGATTTTTACAGTATTTATATTTGCTTATAAAATTCTATCATTATTTTCAACAGGTTTAGTAGTTTTCAACTTGTCTGTACAGTTTGGATATACACTATATGCTTTTCACTGAAAATTCAAAAATGTAAAACAAATAAGCTCTTGAGTAGCTGCAAAATATTGCTTAATGGTATGGAGGAATGAGGTCTTGTTGAGTAGTTTATTTCATTTAGCTCTGATGTATGGCTTCCCATATTTAAGAATCCTGGACAGTCAAAGGAACAGCAGCATAGGCAATATAAACATGCATTGATAGCATCCAAATTATCTATAATGGTAGATAATACATAATTTTACCTGTTGAATGCTTGCACACTACACTTATTGTGGTACATATTTGATGCAATAAATGTGCTAAGGTCATGATCTGTTTGCTCAAACATGCACCACAGGTTAAAAATTAGTATTTACATAGCAGAGGGCTTTCATTAACACGTACAACAACATCAACCTTACTGAGAGCTGAAGATGGCTAAACAATACTGCAGGAGAAAGCAGAACAACTTCAGAAAGGGCTCTTTTTTGATCAATTTAGAGGGCTGAGGCAGATTCACTTAGTATTTGTATGCAGAAAGACAAAGACAAAAATCTGTGACTACAGACCAAGAAGGAAGTTTGCACTTTCTGAAACGTAATGGTCTGTCCAAAAAAAAAACAGTCTGTACTGTTCTTGTGAGTTGTAGGGGACTTTACAGGCATACCAAGACATGTTTGGACGTGATACAACATGAATTAAGCACCTCAAAATCTGTTATTCCTTTCAAGAAACACTGTGCTAAAAAAATCTGTTGTTCTTTGTGACTTAATGTTATTTTCATGCATGATCTATAAGTGCAGCATGCCTTCATGCAAATCATTTCTGTGTTTATATTAGTCGTATAATAGAGGACCTGGCCCTTGTACCTGTAAAGGTGTACTGAATCCCCTTCCCCAACAGAAGCCCCATTTACAAAAATAGTCACATTAATAAACAACATATGAATAAAAACAAGATGAATCTACCAACACAGATTTTGTAAAAATATGACGTGTGTGGCAGTTGAAATGCAAACAGTGGATACAGTTACCATATTGTTTTACGCTAAACACACAACTACTTGGTTTGCACCCCTTTAACTGGTCCCTACAGTCTGAGTAGCCATTTTTCTCTCCTCTTCAGCAGTGTCAGCTGGTAGTGAGAACAGTAACCTCCTCTCAAGGTTGTTTCCCCATATCACAGTCACAGTCGCTGACGAGGGGTCACTGTCTTTTAATAGGCACTGACCTTTAATGTACAGTATATTTGTAAAAATTGTCAGTTTGGCATAGACCTCCAGCAGGAGTCCTGTTGACACAAACACATGATCCTTACAGGCTATGAACTATTTTGCACATAGATGATTATGCTTGCTATTTGCTTTTATTTCTGAACATCTTTATCTTCCTTTTCATGCTTTTCTTTGACTGGCCTCGTAACACGATCGTAAGAAGGCGGACAAACTGCTGTTGATGCGGTTATATCAGTTTTCTCTGTAAATGAGTTTTCATGTAACTTGTCAATAAGGATTTCATCTTTCATACCATGACCAGCCCCTCCTTCGGTTTTGTTTTTGTTATAGATAAAGGAAGCTTGTTTTACTGTTCGTTTTAAAAGATGACGTCTATAAGCCCGCTGAATAATGACAGCAGATACCTCCTCCTGCTTTCGTTTTAAAGTGGTTGTAATTGGTTCATAGGAAGCTTTTGAAGGATTGGATGCCATAAACCGATCTTCCATCTGTATTCTGAGGGCATCCATCTCCCCACTTTCCCCCAAAACGCGCTTTGTGAAAGCAAACAAGATGTCAAGGCAGTGAATTCTGTCACCGCTTACCATGGGCAGATCCATTGCAATCAGCTGGACTTTGTTTGGTTTGGGTAGATGAAGAGGAGGCTCAAGTGCTGCTGCAAAATCAGACAATTTCTCAAATTCCATGAATTGTGTTGCGTCAGGATCAAACTTCTCCCAGACCTCATAGAACATCTCAAAGTCATCCTCACTCAAGGGTTCAGCGCTTTCTTCAGTAGCAACACCAAAGTTCTCCAAAATCACAGCAATGTACATGTTCACCACTACCAGAAACGATATGATAATGTAGCTGACAAAGAAGAAAATCCCAACAGAAGGGTTGCCACAGTCGCCTTTCACTGAGCTCCCTGGATGAGCTTTGTTTGGGTCACAGTCTGGCTCCCCACTGTTAAGAATCGGGGCCAGCAAACCATCCCAGCCAGCAGAAGTGGTGATCTGAAATAGGCAGATCATGCTGTTGCCGAAGGTTTCAAAGTTGAACATGTCATCAATCCCAGCCTCCCTCTTAACATAGGCAAAGTTGGACATGCCAAATATCGCATAGATGAACATGACCAGGAACAGCAGCAGCCCAATGTTGAACAAGGCAGGAAGAGACATCATCAAAGCAAAGAGCAGAGTGCGGATCCCCTTTGCGCCTTTAATGAGACGCAGGATTCGACCGATTCTGGCAAGTCGGATGACTCTGAATAGTGTGGGGGATACAAAGTATTTCTCAATCATCTCAGCTAAGAACATACCTAAAACACAAAAAAATTAAAACAAGGGAGATTACTATTTAATTTCCGTATCATACTAGAAATTCAGAAAAATAGCTTTAAGATCTGTGGTTATACATAGCAATTAAAGCTATTCTGTAGATTCCACTTGCGTCATTTCTCTTTTACCACTGAATATTTGCAGGTGCAATGTATGTTGAATGATTATAATAGTTTTGGTGGTTGGATTAGGTACATTACTAGATAAAATGAAAAGTTGCATGACTTAGTTATAAACCTTGCAATGGCAAAAACCAACCATATAGATCCAGTCAAGTAAAAGTTCACCTTATATTAATTTTACCCTTTTTAGGTTAATAAACAAGACTTACCTACTATTGAGAGAATGACAACTACAAAGTCAAAAATGTTCCAGCCTATAGTGAAGTAGTAATGGCGAAGTGAAATCAATTTCAGGACACATTCTCCAGTGAAAAGGACAATGAACACCAGGTTTATCCAATATAAAATGTTTTCCATTTCTTTACTCTGGTCATCAGTTTCTACCATCATGGTAACCATGTTAAGACAAATAAGAATCATGATGCTGATGTCAAATACTTGTTTGGTTACAAAATCAAAGACCATGCCTTGGAATTTATTCTGAGGAGAAAAGGAAAAAAGAAACATCCAGTGCAAACTCTAATTGGTTTTCTTTTCCTGTTAGAACAAAGTAGAAAAATACATGCAGCAAGGCCTATGGGACTTCAATAAAAATTTAACTAGTGATCTTTAAGTAGAGTTATGAAATTGAATACAACAGATTAGTTCAACCTCCTTTGTATGTTCACATATAAAATGGTCACAAGAGAAAAGTAATTTTTTTTACTGTGTTTTCATTTTCCATTTTTGTTGACTGATACACTAGTTAGTGATAATTTTTACATTGGCATATTTCTGCTATCTATATATCAATAAAAACTGAGCTGTTCATAAATAGGCATTGATTTGATGTGTATAATTAATTTTACCCCTGGCCTTGGTATAGGTTTTTGAGGTTTTTTGGATCCCAGCTTTTTCATTGCATTGTAGTATTTCTTCTGCTCTTCAGTCATAAATATGTCTTGGCCTCCAAAGTAAAAACATGAAATCAAAACTGGTTATAATCACATTTGTATTCAGTGTTGAAAAAACTCTTAAAGCTTAATATAATTTATTTATTTCATGAAAATCAAGAAGACTGAATTAGGAAGAATCACTTAGCTATGAAATGCAGCTGTCTGCAATCTAAGCATTTAGACCAGAAGTTGTCTGGACATCCTGTACTGCACAAAACCCCCACTAATATTTTTACAAGTATTTTCCTTCACCTCCAAGAAATCCTTTCCAGCACCTTTTTTTCTTTTATAGAAAGAGATACAGTAAACAGCAGCTGTGCTAAGCTCAAATAGTCTGGGCTCAGTATTGTCACTTCTGAACTGGGGTTTTAGTGAAACAAAAAAGACAGGTTTTCGGCACATTAATGTGTTAGTGCTTTAGGTATCTCTAGTTTAGCCTTCACAACATTAACGTTGGGAACTCAAAGTCTTCAAGATCTTCGAGAAAATGCACTATCAGACATTCCAAAAACTGCACTGAAGATTGAAGCACTCAACACTCTGCACAGTAAAATGCTCTACGTATTTTATATAGATTATTTTCCATGGTCAATGAAGTTCTGGTTAGCAAAAACCAGAACTGGCCTTTGGAGTCTGTCAGTGAAGATAAAGAGATAATTAAGAGCCTTTCATGGCAACCTAACCAAAATCCACTGTCCATAAAAACTCTCTTGTAGAGACAGCTTGAATGGCAACCCATCAGACTCCACATATCTCTTGAAGTAAATTTTTCCTGGATAAAAGATACTTGCAGACACCTAATTTCATGAATGTCTATGAACACATAGGACTAAATGCAGATCCTTTGTGGCTGAATGTTTGGGCAACTTGAAAACATGGGAATGCATGCATGATACACTGGACAGGCTCCCTAACAATATACCTCTACTCTAGACCTCTAGCATGCACAGCTTCCAAAAAATTTTACTTAAACATAAATGCAAAGGAATTTACTAAGTCCAGCAATGTAAACTTAAAATAGTAATTCATAGTTGCTTTTGTCCTTTAGCTTTCCTTACCTTAACTGTTTACAGAAAATAATTTTAAAGATGAGCATCTGATACTCAGACCACCTACACCAGTGAGATTATCTACATGTACACCATGAAACAATAAAAAAAGGCCTGAGAGAGTTACAGACCACTTCTCTATAGTTTAGAACATTCAGTGCCACACAGAACAACTTGAATATTTGGAGTCATTAAAACAGTATCTGTGGTAGTGTGATGAAATAATGATTTATTTTTCATAGCCAGGTAGCTATTTTTTGTGCTGACAGAATCACTACAAACCAAGTAAAAAAAAAAATCAAGAAATTGAGCCCTTTACGTAGATGCCTAAATCAGGGGGTTGGTGATGTAAGGAGATTTCTTGAAGTTTATGCATGGAAATCAGGTTACTTAGAGAAGAATAAACTGCACATTGAAAACAGAAGTGTCTGTCCCATTGAATGCCATGTAAAATCTTACGGCATTAATGCATGCTACATCTTAGTAAGATTTTATATCCTAGTATGCTTCAGCTTTTTCCATTTTGAACAAACCTTGTGTATACGTTCCATATATCGTGCACCTGCAAAAATGCAGTATTTTAGAATATCTTGAGAAGAGAAATGAAACAATACTTATCTTTTTCTTTTGCTGATTGAAATTATCAATAATGACACCAATGAACAGGTTCAAGGTGAAAAAAGACCCAAAAATTATGAAGATGACAAAATACAAATACATGTACAGGTTGTCTTCATACTTGGGTTGCTCTAATACCTAAGGAAAAAAAAATTAAAAGTGAAATATAATTTCTAAGATTTCATGTGAAAATTTGAACTGAAGAAGAAGCAACTTTGGGCAAAATGTTTTTCATATGTTGTATTTGGGTACTACTCTTGTCCCTTATGTCAATGTATTTTGTCCATTCTGTCTATTACCGGCCACATCTGGCAGTTTGCATTCAGTTTTAGACAATTTGTTACAGCAGAACCTCATATTAGTTAATTTAATGTTGTTTGATTCTATTGTATGGATATTAACTGCTTTTGGAAGATATATCAATTCACACTTGTTGATAGACAGACCTCAAGAAAAAAAAGAGATAATTTAAAATATTTGCACTACTTACATCTCTTGAATCAATAGCTGCATACATAATATCCATCCAGCCTTTAAATGTAGCCTGTAAACAGTACACACCCATTTAAGCACAGAGCTCAAAGACAATTCATATAATTATTTCCAGCATCTGAGTACAGCACCAAAAATTATTAGCATAATATGAGATTATTAGATAATTTTGTCTCTTGGCTTTCTTCACAGCTGCTCATCAGATACACTGCTGCGTATCGCACTATTTTGTCTCTATATGAACATTTTAAGCAGTAAGCATAATTAACTTAATTCTAATCAATTATCACAAATGATAGAATGCAGTAGCATTTCAGTGGACTAAATAGTCATTAGCATTTTAGTGGACTAAATAGTCATTGAATCATGTCAACTGCAAAGTCGATGTACAGCTGAGAAATAGCTTGATGTAACTGAGTTGCCACCAATGAAGACTGATGTGTAGTCCCTCCCTCACAAGTCAACCAGAAAGGTGGCAACCGAAGGGAACCAAAAATTTTATTACATCAGAAAAGGTACTCTACTATTATTCTGAATTTTTCTTTTTCTCTACTTGGAAAATACTTGATTTAGAAATTCTATTTTCACTTTAAATATATTGTATTGTGTCTTACAGCAGCTAGATCCCTCAGATATATTCTGAGATAAACTAGTAAGAAGATGTGTTTTATGTGCACCAAAGATACAGTGTTTTCATATGTGGCAGCATATACACCTCAGTCTACAGTGAGGTGTAGATTGCTTCATCCAACTGTTCAAAACAGAAAAGAATTTTCTCTGTTGTATCCATTAGTTCTATTTTGACTATGCAAGTAGAAATCACTCAATTTTTACTTCTTTTGTTCTTTGAATAAGACAAATTGGTGAGAGTCCTCTGTCATTTAATCCCTATTATAGTTTTGTTAACCAAGGCTGCAGATCATCAGTTCCTTCATATTCTGTGCGATAGAGACCAGTCGCAGAAACAAGTCGGGAATGGAACACTCTTCATCCGTGGTCATTGCTGTACCTCTGTCATCTTGAGGTTTCATTTCTAGTGGAGATTTCAAAAAGGCTTTGCTTATGCAGCATACAAAGCAGGTGGCATCATCCTGAAGTGAACTTAAAATGAGAAGGAATTATTTTTTTAATGGAAAAGAGGACCCTTAGACTTTTGAAACAGCAGAATGCTAAAAAGGGCATGAGGGCATGATTATTGTGAGATGCAAATCCAGTATGCAACAACTTTCATGCCTTGGGGCCAACAGAAAATATGAACTTCGGGCATCTTACAGTATGGTAGTGAAATCAAAATGTGATATCGGAGAACCAATCAATTAGTAATAACTCTGAAACAAGTAGAAGTCTCAGCTGAAGAATTTGATGTCCTTGTGGAGTAATTGGACTGCAAGGGATTAGGAGAGGTAGGAACAGATTAACTTCTGTAATTCCTAGTATATGTTTAACCTGTTCTTCAAGACTTTTAAAGATTGACACTCCACAACCTCATAAGAATATTTATTCCGGCACTTGTCTTTATGGTTTTCTAATATCTAAATCCTTCTGTTGCCATTTAAGACTGTCCCTTGTCATAATCATTACATATTGGGAGAACAGAGAACTAATCATCCTTTGTGCAGTGACTTTTACTTATTTGCAAACTGGGTTTTGCTGCTTTTTCCTTAGGCTGTGATCATGTTCCTTCAGTCTTTCCATGTAGATCTCATTTTTCAGAACTCTGGTCATTCTCACTATTTTCATCTAAACTCTCTTCCACTAGGTCACGTCTTGAAATGGTAACCAAAAGTCTTAGAAAGTCTAAATAGCACAGGATACTTTCACATCTTATCGGTGCTACTTTTGTTTCTGTCTTGGTACATTATTTTCATCTTTTGGAATATTATAACTTAGGTTGAAATCAGTAATTCAACATGAACGACTAAGTGGAAATAATGGGCATATTTTTCCATCAGAAAGGTGGCACAAATGAAGGAGTGGCTCTTCTGCAAAGTGTGTGCTCTTGCCTCAGATTCAGACACATGATGGTCTTTCCATATCATCTTCTATTGTTGCTTTTTGTAAATTTATTGGTGTAGCCTAGACTAAAAATAGACTAATT